>PVKM010030572.1:0-17203 GCA_004027735.1 Carollia perspicillata
ATTTCTTCAGGCAGACGGCCCGCTTCGCTGAGCTCACCGCGTGTCTCCAATACCCCTTGATGACCGTATTCATCATGTGTGTAGTCTCTGCTTATAACGCATAGTGTTATATGCTCTCAGTGGAATAAAGTAGACTCAAAAAACGTACTCCAGAATCTGAAAACACCGTCCTCTCTGGACCGCTGCCACGGAGACTGCACCCTTCTGTTGGGCTTCTGGAAACGGTGCACGGCGTGGGTAAAATGCCGCGTGAGAACCGTGCCATCGGTCAGGCACCGCTGGAATAAGAACAGCACTGAAGTCCATCAACTGTACGAGCGCGGATGCTCTGAGCGAAACGGAAGGTGGAGGCCGGGGAAGACGGAGGCTCGCCGTGGTGAGCGAGTGAAACGCACCGTGTTCCCATATGGTTACTTGCTGATCACTGCGCTGTTTTCCATACAGAAACTGCAAACCTGCAGCTGTCCGTCCTGTGTAATCCCTGCCCCACTGGAATTAGGAATGTGGGGCGCCTAAAACCAGAACACACTCTGCAGCCTTTACAGAGGGACCTGTCGCCGAGTGCAAACCTTGGAGGCCGCATGGGAGCAGGCCAGGCCTTGGGTGCGTCTGTGTGCTGGTGACCCTGTCACTGCCGCGGCCGGCCCTGCGCACCCGTCCATCTGTCCCAGTCTTCTCTCCAGACAGCCCAGGAGCGGCTGCTCTTAGAGGTGCTCCGACCTGCTCGCTGGGCTCCGAGTTGGTCGCCATCTGTCCTGTGCTCCTCTGAGCAGCACAGTCTGCCCCTGAGACAAATGTTTATTGTTTTCCACCAGAGCGGCGGTGCAGAGCAGCCTCGGCACCGCTGACACTGGGGCTGGGCTGTTGTTCTAGGGGGGCGTCCTGAGCATCCTGGTCTCTCACCGCTGGGTGCCCGTGGGAAGCACTGACTCAACTGCGCGCTGTTACAAGGCAGAAACTGCGTCTCTGTCGGAGTCCAGAGCCAAGTGCATGCGTGGCAGGTAAGAGAGTCAATAAGTGGTTTTCAATGAATAAAGCCACTCAATTCCTCTACATCTGCTTTAAAGCCTGCAATCGGAAGCTTCCACAGGAAAACACGAGAGCTGGTCACCGCTGCGGATACAGAAGGGCCACACAAGTCATTTTTTGTGACACAGCACTGCCTAGTCTGTTCTAGTTACTTTAAGGGGCTCTAAAGACTACAGGACGCAGGCAAGGCGATGACAGGATGGGCACCCGGACGGGCTGAGAGCATTTCCCGCTTGTCCTTCTCCTCTTCTCTCTCAAAAAGTTCACACCACCACCACCTCGAAAAGCGACTTTAACCACACTCAAGGGCTCTATTCACTACAGATACGGAGATTCAGTCAGTAACACGCCAGCGAGAATGGACTTACCAGTGACCAGAGGGTAAGACGCCTGCCGGGATCCCTGTGCAATACAAACAGTAGGCTGTTGGGTTAAAAACCCAAGCCGCCCGTCTCACACCTAACTGCACACTCCTCGCACACTGTAGTCAGAAAGAACGGAGCCGACCACGGGACGCTCTGCTCTCCACGCTGCGCTGCGGCGCCCGTGCCTCCGCCCCGAGTGCTCCCGCACTTCTCCAAGACAGCACGCAGCACATCACAGCCACCACGCGCGCACCACTGCAACCGATTTAATCCCAGGTTCACCACAGAGCCGCTTCCCTGCGTCGAGGTCCAACCCTGGCAGCTCCGCAGGCTTAGATAAACCAGGTGCGGAGCGGATGCCTCTCCCAGGAACCTGAGGACGGTCTCCTCCGCAGCTCTCAGCTTATCTTATTATTTATTGCCAAAGAACGACTGACTAACTTTGTCATCTTTGCGCCATGTTTCCCCCTCTAGCTGAGCCACCTGCCTGCTTCTGGGACGCCTGGTCAGACCTGTCTAAGACCTCGCGTCTGTGGTCACTGACCTGGGGGGGCTGCAGTCTGGGGCGCTGACCAAAGGCTGCTCCCCTGCAACCCTACGGAAGGGAGCGAGTCCTGAGCAGCACGTGAGGTCAGCAGAGACGAGCAAACTGAGCGCGCTCAGTGCCGCACTATATCTCCGCAGCACGACTGTTAAGCACCAGAAACGCACCGGGAGTTAAACTGCATCGGTTCTGATGAAATGGACAAATAACATACACACAAAACCCTCCTTGTTCAATCACTTCCTTATCAGCTAGTTTTCCCTGAAGGAAAAATAAAACCTTGGAGGTCAGAAAATGAATTTGAGTTTTAAAATATCTTTCTTATACTCTTCCATTGCTATGGTCCCTAAAATTCCTGGTAATCAATTAAAGTTGCACTTATATGAGATTTTACTATTAGAAAACACCTAACTAACCCACTCAATACATGCAACATTAGAACGTTAAACACCAGGAAAAAATTACATGCCTCTAGGTTTTTATTAATCACATTTCGACACCCGAGGCTGAAAGTATATCAAATCACACCAAATCTTTTGAACATGACAACCTCATAAATTATTCAACTCATTAGTATTACTAAGAAGCATGAAAAACTCCATCAGCGTTAAGGATGCTTTCCAACCGAAAAGGTCAACCAAAAGTTTTAATAATGAGATTGAAGTAATATGAAATAAAATTATTGTCCTTACGTCTCCTTGAAAATATATCCAATTCTGATTATTTTCTCATTTAAAAGAAAGCACTGCTGATATATTTGTTTTGGGCCTGGAAGCAAATTGCCTGATGAGAACGTCAGGAAACCCAAATCATGGCTAATTATACCTGTCCGTCATGTGCAAGTTCAGCCACAATTTAATCTCACATGCTTGAGTGTAAGGGAAAATAATTCAGACACCCAAACACTCAGCCTGCTAACTCAGTTTCAATCACATCCCATCATGAGAGGCTCACGACAGACAGGCCGGACCGGGGGCTGCGGTGACGGCCCTGTGAGCGTCCCCGCCTCAAGGAGCTCGGGGCACTCCCTCGGCTTGTACAGCTGCAGGATTCCCAAAACCCTGGTCACTGATTCACAGTCTTCCAGCCACAGTGAAAGCTCCATTCAGAAAATATTCATTTGTGTCTAAAACATTTTTTTGCCACGATGTACATGAATATAAAAAAAAATTGACTAAAGACAGACTACTGCAGTTTCTGTGCATTTAATGCCTTATTTTCAAGACAAAACTGAAACACTGCAATTATTTAATACAGAGGAAGGAATAAGTTGAATTTCCGTTTGTTCTTGGAGCCCCTCCACCACCTGCAGGCTCGTGCCAGGGTTATATCCTTCGCCCGCGTCTGCAGGAGCCAGCGCTCGAGATCACTTGTTCTGCAAGGGGCAGGCTGGTGCTCCTCCGTCTCCCACCTCACCAGACACTGCCCCTGGGGGCAAGTGCAGGGGGGCTCTGCCCGAGGAGAAGGCAGGCTTCCTGAACACTTTTTAGCATGCCCGTGGGCCTCTTAGATGTGAAAAAATGAGAACGTTCTCCTCTTCGAGTTTATCAAAGAACTCAGTACTCAGGAGGGAAACCTGCTGATAATGCTGACGATGCAGCATTTAAAGTTCACCAACCACCACACAGGTTAAGACACACTTACGCCACATGCAGAGGACGTTTAGTATCACCTATATCTTTTATTTTTTCAAAACTAAAGTGTTATCTTTTAGTTTAGGCTCATTAACAATAGTGACTATGATACTAAAGTATGACTATCAGTCTTACAAGAACTTATAGCTAAATATTTTAAAGCTTCCTTCCGGCGGGCTCGGACATTGGTTTACTAATAGAATATTTTAAAGCTTCCTACCGGTGGGCTCGGACATTGGTTTACTACTAGAGCGACCTCACAAATGAAGCACACGAAGTACCCACTTCTACCGCAAACCGCAGGACGCATTTCCCCACAGGCCCTTTCTGAAGTCGCCTGTAGGCTGCTGCCGGCCTGGTGGCACGCGGACCCCCTGGGAGAAGCACTGCGGCCAATCGTGCTCACCGGTAACATCACTTCTGTGTCATCGTGACCTCGAACTCACTCCAGATGTTTCTAATTCCAAATGAGACGAGTTCAAGGTGAATCACTGGAATGTTCTAAATTGGGCATGTGAAGTCAAGTTTTAAGAATTTTAAGTTCATGTTATAAAGCATGGCACTCTAAGTAGATACTTCTAAGGCTCTCTTTAGAGGGAACAAAAATAATAACTCATTTTAAGTTGGTACTAAATCCTTAGGTGCTAAAATCCTTAGGCGACCTTTTGAGGTCATTAAAGGAATCCCCTGTAGTAAGCATCAATCACAATTTTTTCTAGTGTGTCAGCCCTGTAGTTACTTTTACTGTATTGTTATGATCTTAGGTGCGATAGTTTCACATGAAATCCTCATGTATTTATTCAATTATATTTCGAGCCTTACTAAGTTACATCAATTCACATACTATTTGCACAACAAATTTTAAAAGCTCTGCACATTTTCTTTTTACTAGAATTAAGTATTTTCTTCATTTAATCCATCAAGAACATGACTGGTCTTATTATAGGTTATAAACTATGATAACTTTCAAAACACTTGGCTGACTTATTACTCTCAAATGAAAATTAACATAAAAATACAAGTAATTGTAAGAACAAAAGTAAATAAGAAAAATAATTAGACATTATTCATTAATTTCTTCCAAGTGTATATGGTTTATAAAATTCTGATCTGATCAAACTTAACTTGTTAAGAGCATTTAAAAATGTGTAAGTAGACAAAATACTGCTATGCATTTTTTTTTGGTGGATAGCAATCAATAGCAGCATTTTAATTAAGTCACAAAAAGTGCTGCTCTTTACTATTTATTGCGCTATTTGTTTGTAAAGGACTACTCAGGCTAGAGTTCTGCTGCAGTGTGACCGTTGGTAATGTCTTTAATGTTGGACAATTTCTCTCAAATTTCACTTTCAATCCTTTGGAAGGCTGGGGCCTAAAGGAACATATTTGTAGCAGGATTTATTTTACTTGTTTTTTTATTTTACTAAAAAGAATAAAATGGAATGGAATTAAAAGAGAGAATGCCGTGCAATGAGGTGATTGATCAATAAGACAGTTGTTTCCCTTGAATACAAGCATGTGCATGTACACATATGCACACAAACAGCACCCATGTCCACGCATACAACGTGCCTATGTGCACACGCACACAGACAGGAACGTAGGTCAAATGTGTGCGTGTACGTCATCACCAACAGCATTTTTTCATCTTTGGGTGGGTCAGCGAAACTCCAAGGGCGCTGACGAAGCAGCCGGTTTCCCCTCGTTCTCGGCTGCATGAGACGCATGCTGGGCAATGACTGGCTATGTCGAGTCTCTTCCTCTCAGAAAGATGACGAAGGCTCTAACACCCCAAGCAAGGGCTGGACGTTTGGACCTCGGCCGCAAACACTACTTTCAATGCCAGGGAAGGAAAGGCCTCCTCAGCCCACAGAGGGCGCTGTCCTGACGGCGGGGCAGGGGGCGGGGGGCGGGGGCAGGGGGCGGGGCTACTGACCGTACTCGATGGCCGCCTTGAGCAGCGCCTCCGCGTGCGTGGAGCCAAACGCGTTGCGAACGAACCGTCTCCGCCGCCGCAGGTCGTCTTCCCAGTAATCCAACCGCCAGAAGTCGTGCAGCTGGCTGCGGAAGGGAAGGAGGACACGGTGACCACTCTTAGTAACGACGTAGGACTGGGCTGACATTTTCCCTGCGAATCAAATATGCCCGTGGTCTCACTGGAAAATTAAGGTAATTTTTCAGATATTTGTCTTTGCAATTGTATCTGTACACGTATGTCTCCAAAGAACAAAACTGAGAGAGTGACATTCTCTGATTTTAGGCGTTACAGCACTCAGTTCTGCTTTCTTTTCAATGTTCGTCCTTCTACTAAAACGACATTTACCACGGGGGTTTAGTAACAAATGCAGCATCGAATTACAAGTATTAATGGCAGTTTGCATTCTTTCACACCGTTTTTAACGAGGCTTGTAAATCACGCGCAGACCTCTCTACAAACAGTGACGATTTAATGGCCTCCGTTTCTTAGTAGACTGAACCAGGGGCTGTAAAATATTGCCCCCTTGGATCTGGTGGGACGATGATTAAAATAATGTGCTGAAATATTCATTGAAATCATTCCCTGCTGCCCACGGCAACCTGAGAAAAGTGCAGTTTTATCCATTATTAATAATACTGAATTAGGGCTGCAAACAATTCCGCTATGTGGTAATTGTCTCGGTAAATTATGGTCCCGATGCCAACAGAGCCCTCGGATGGTTGTACGGCTTCAGCTAATGTGAACCATTAACCACCACGGCCACGCGGGGCCCCTGTCTGACCGCGCAGCACTCGAGCTCGGGGTGACAGAGCCACGGGCTGCGCCGGAACACGCGGCAGCAGGCTCCCTGGAGGTCCGCGGGCCATTTCACAGTCCCGCTGTGTTTCCGAGTTGATATCTGTGAGCACTGGCGACAGACGCCCAGACTCGAGGAGTCTTTTTTTCTCTCTATGGTATTTGGAGTAATATACTCACAAGACAGTGTTCTGATTTTCCTGAGCAGCACTGTTGATACAAACACACACAGAATGCTCGGAGATGTGACTCCGGGCTATCGCGGGGGGACACTGCGCCCCCCTGAGGCGGGAGCTGTGTGCGCATGCTGTTTTCAGTAAATATTCGCTAGATTAATGAAAACGATTTTTTTACTTTGAGAGTCTACAGATACGTATAGTCATTGAGAACAGTAATTTACTTTTGAAAAACACTTCCAATTTTATGGCTATATAATTTTTCCTATGACATAATTGTAAAAACATAATGCAAAGGGTACATAAAAAGCATTAGAATTATATGCGTTTGCAATGTATTTCAGTGTACTCGTTTTTCTAAACATTGCTATTGTAATTACTGAACTTTGGTTAAAATTATGATCACCTGACGAATAACTGTTACTCTGAATAACTCTGTTATCAATTTAAAACAGGATGATTTCTATTCTTACAAATACAGACTTCTCCGAGTGGTTTATGGAAACCATGCTAAAATCTCGCTCTGCAGGTTCTCTTTAAGTGTGTGTTAAAATTAACTGAACTCACTGGGAGAGACCAGAGAGCTAACATTTTCTTCGATTTCTAGCCAGAGACATACTTTTCTCCATTCCCCCCATTAAGTGCAGCTGAAGAAATCGGAACATTACACGGAAAACAGGACTGAAAGGGGGACAGCAGAAGCCAACTGGCTAAGGCCCTTGGGGCCTAAGGGACAGCACAGTGGTCAGCTCCCTGGGACATCTTTTCATCGTGTGTACCCTGGACTTCGAGGGAAACCAAATAGGCCAGCGGGTGCAGACAAAACAAAAACAAAAACGAAAAACAAGCCCAACCAAAGCCTCTTCCTGTCCCCCAAGAACCCGGGAAGGGGAAGCCGGGGAAGGGAGAGCACTTCTGGACGACTTCTGTAGTCTTGCCCAGCGCCACCGAGAAACCGAGACCCCACCGCCTGCACCAGCGGCAGAGCAGTGAGCGGGGCAGGAGCCTGGGCGAAGGGCCCAGGACTCTCATTTCTGCAGGCGGGTGACTAGGCCGGCCCCTTACTGCCTGCTGAGCAGTCGGCGGAGCCCATGCGGATGAAGGGCCGGGATTTCCGCCTGCACCGAACAGGCACGAGGCATCCTTCCCCAGCCCCGCTGGGCGCGGTCCGAGGAGGCAGACTCAGGACTCTTTCCACTGACCAAGAGCAACGCGGTATCCCTCCGCCTCCGCCCCAGGACAGCGGGTGACGGGCGGGAACACCCACCCTGCCAGGCGGTGGTGAGGCCCGCCCACGCCGTGGGTGGGCACGGAGCGGAGGCGGGAAGCCCCTTCTCCCGACGCAGCAACGTCAGAGGAGGAGGCAAGGTCAGTGAAGGAGGGGTCGTGAGGGAGACGGAGCAGGTCTCGGAGAAGCCCAGGTTCCAGCCTCGAATTACTGACACCAGGAATCTGGGAGAGCTGGCCACAGAGGTCCCTTGGTTTTTAAGTGAAAATACATGGCACAGTTTTCATTGTAACTACCAACGTTATTGAACAACGTGTTCACCATTTTGTTCCACCACCTTCTGCCATCTTTCCGGCAACTTCATACTTCCTCCCATCTTCCCAAAACTTTTTATCTTTTTGAGCAAGAAGCTGTTCAGGTGCCTTTGCAGTCCTCCAGGGAATTGAAATTTTTTCCATTAACAGAGTTTTGTAAAGACCGAAATAAATGGCGATCCCAAGGTGCAGTGTCTGGTGAATGAGTGGACGAATCAGAACTTCCCAGCCAGGCTGTGACAGTTTTTTCATCAGAGAAATGCGCCGTCTTGCCTTATCCTGGTGGAAGGTTCTGTGTTTCCTGTTGGCTAATTCTGGATGCTCTCTGTCAAGCGCTGCTTTCCTCTGGTCTGACTGGGAGCAGTGCTTGTTGGGATGGATCGTTCAGTTTTCCGGAAGGAGCTTGCAGTAGAGGAGTCCCTTCCCGCCCTACACACCCCCCCACACACCCCCCCACACCCCCCGTCTTCTCTGCACGAAGACCGGCCTTTGGTGTGGCTGGTGGTGGTTCCTTTTGCTGCCCCACGGTCTCTCCCGTTCCACATTATGATAAAGTACCCACTTTTCATCACCTGTCACAATTTGTTTTAAAATAGAACGTTTTCATTACATTTGAGTAGAAAATTGCATGTGGAAATATGGTCAAAGGGGTTTCTTTTGCTTAACTTCTGTGGAACCCAAACATCAAAGTGCTTAACATAACCAAGCTTATACAGATGATTGTCAATGCTTGATGTGGATATTTTGAGTATGTGGGCTATCTCCTGCATGGCAGAACACGGACTGTTCTCCATTTATGTTTTGATTTGATCACCATGAACTTCAGCTGGTCTGCCCAACTGTGGGGCACCGTCCAGAGAGAAGTCTCCAGCATGGAACTCTGGAAACCATTTTAGACACTTCTGATCGGTCACAGCACCTTCTCCACACACCGCACAAATCTTTTTTTGTATTTCAGTTGCATTTTTACCTTTCTTGAAATAATGAAGCATAACACGCCAAAAATGTTGCATATTTCCTTCTATCTTCAATATTAAAACGGCTACACAAAAATTCATCTGTTTTGATACGTCTTTTTAAATGCACAATGATACGGCTGTCACAATACAATCTAACTAAATTGTTTCAAATGAAGTTAAAGACAACTAAATGCTACTAGAGTGATCATACATAAAAATCTGAGTGAACTTTCTGGCCACACCAGTGGAATGTAGACAGGTCATCAACACAGGCCAATGATGGTAAGACAGGAAAGTCAGAATTTTCTGACAAGGATTTTAAACTAGCCAGGACAAACAATGGTTCATGAGCAATTGTGAACATGCTTGAAACAATGAAAAAACCAGAAAGTTTCAACAAAGAAACAAAAAAGCTCTGGGGAAAAAATGTAACAGAGGTACCCAATGAAAATGTCACAAATGACACATACAATAAGCAAATTAAAAAGCTCAGGAGACAGGCTCAACAACAGAATGGGCGGGGATGGGACCAAAAAGGATTCGTTAACTTTAAGACAGAACAATAGAAATTACCCAGTGTGAACAACAGAGGGAAAATAGACTAAAAAATTGAACCAAGAACCTCATGGACACAGATGGATTATAACGTCTAACATCTGGGTTGCTGGAGTCCTAGAGGGAGATGGGAAAGAGCAGGCCTGAACTTGTACTTGAAAAACCAATGGCTGAATACTTGCCAAGTCTGTCAAAACAAAACAAAAACCCTAAAAAACAAAAACAACAACATCCACGTAGAGATTTAAGGAGTTGACAATTCCAAACATAATAAACTCAAAGACATTCATGCCAGTGCACATCATAATTAAACTTCTGAACACTAAGGACAAAGAAAAACCTACAAAGGCAGCCAGAGAGAAAAGACGCTTCACTTCAAGAGGGAAACCAATGAGAAGAACAGCACACTCCACACGAAAGCTTTGGTTCCAGAGCCAGCAGCGGGGGTGTGCTCGGTGCCCGAGCGAAGAGCTGTCAGCCCAGGATGGCGCAGCCCCTGGCAGCGTCCTTCCGGAACAGGGAGCGGGAGACACGCAGAGATAAGCAAGAATAAAGACTGTGGTGCCCAAGGAGTGCAACAGGCAGGCAGCCCTATAAACACAAGGGAAGCGATGAAAGAAGGAACATTGAAACATCAGGTGGAAGAGAGAACACAGGACCCAAAACAGGAGTGAATACGACAGCCTTTCCTTCTCCTCTTGAGTTTCCCGCATTATGTTGTACTGTGGAAGCAGGAGGTGTAGCGCTGATGCTTTGCGGGCCACAGAGGCAATGTCCAAGACAAACGTAAATGAGGGAGGGGGAGGGATGCAGAGGAAGGCGAACTTTCCGTTCTTCACTTGGACGGGCAAAGCGACACCCCCCAGACTGCGATAAGCTGTGCGACACACACGCAGCCATCAGAGCGGCCACGGAAAGAGCTGCGCAGACAGGTGCTGAAAGCGCTGCTAGCCAACGACCAGCAAGAGAGACCGAGGTGATCCCGTTCACAGTCGCGCGGGAAGAACACAGGCATCGCCGCTTTCTGAGAGTCCGTGTGAAGCCATGTGGTTTTTATGGAAGACCTACACTAGAATCATAACAGCTTTCTCATAAAAACAAAAGTCCTCTTCGGATGCCTTTTGGGTAACAAAACCGGGGAGCAGTGTAGTCCCCCGTAACAGCGAAGCGGCAGAAGGCAGTCCTTCGGAGAGCAGGTCATTCTCTGGCTTTATGCCGCTGGCCGAGGAAAGGTTTCAGAGGACACTCAACTTTCAGAGAGCAAGGGGCACCTGCAATATAGCTGGGAATACATTTACCCAAGGAGGTGAAGTGCCTGGAAAATGAAAACTACAGGATAATGATGAAAGGAACTGAAGAGGATACTAATAAATGGAAATGCATTCCATGCTCATGGATTAGAAGAACTGATGTTGTTAAAATGTCCAAACACCCGAGCAACTTACAGATTCAGTGGAATCTCTGTCAAAATTCCAGGGGCATATCTGCAGAAACCGAATAAACAATCCTAACGTAAGAGTGTGATGGAACCACAAGAAGACCCAAGTAGCCACAGCAATCTTGAGACAGAAGAGCACTGCTGGAGGCACCACACTGCCTAATGCCAAACTGCATCACAGAGCCACAGTGATCAGAAGAGCACAGCACTGGCGTAACGGCAGACACACAGGCCCAGGAAGCAGGAAGGAGCGCCCAGGAACACAGCCACACACCCACGGTCGATCACGAAGGAGCCGGGCTGTTCAGTGGGACAGTCTCTTCCGAGTGGTGCTGGGAACACTGGACGGCCCCCTGCACGAGAGCGGGGCTGGACCCTGGTCTGACACCACACACAAAAAGCAACTGAAATGATCGAAGGCTTAAGACCTAATGCACTACAGCTCCTAGAGGAAAACACAGGTGGCATAAGCTCCTTGACATTGGTCTTATATAATCATTTTTTTGAGATTTGAAAACAAAAGCATAGGCAACAGAAGCAGAAACAAACAAGTGGGACAATATTTCTTTGCACAGCAAAGGAAACCAGCAACAAAATGAAAAGACAGCCTACTGAATGGGAGGACATTTTGGCAAATAATATATCTGGTAAGAGGTTAACTTCCAAAATATATATTAAACAGCCATACAACTCAGTAGTAAAAATAAACAGACAAAACCCCCAAACCACCCGATGGAGAAAATGAACAGGCTATTGGACAGGAGACACACAGACTGCCAGCAGGTACAGGGGACGGCACTCGAGGTCAGAGCCACACTGAGGCATCTCCGCACACCCACTGCGATGTCGCTATCAAAAAGACACGAAGTAGCAAGTGCTGGCGAGGATGCGGAGGAAAGGGACCCTTGTGCGCTGTGGGTGGGAGTGCAGACGGGGGCAGCCCCTGTGGAAAGCAGTGTGCAGGCTCCTTAAAAATCAAAAAACAAAACAGAACTACAACATGACCCAGCAATTCCACTTCTGGATATTTATCTGAAGACAATGAAAATGCCAACTCAAAAACGTACAGCACCCCTCTGTTCAGCAGCATCATATGTATGCACGTATAAAACTACGCCCTCTGAAGTCTGTGTCCACACACAGGCAGTGGAATACTACACAGACACAAAGTTGAAGAAACCCTGCCATCCGCAACAGCAGGGATGGACTTTAAGGGCAGCACAGTGCTTAGCCAGCAAGGGAGACCGAGAATGACAAATACCATATGATGTCACTTACAAGCAAAATCTAAAACAAAGCAAAGAAACAGAAAATAGGTGAATAAAACAGTCAACCAAAACTCCGCACCCGCGGAGACGGAGACCAGACTGGGCTGCGGCAGCGGGGAGCGCGCAGCGAGTGGAGTGGGCGAAGGGGTCTGAGGGCGCCAGCTCCCGGCTGCAGAGCCGGCCCGTCACGGCGAGTGTGGAGAGCACCACTGCATGCCGCATCCGCAGGTCGCTGAGAGAGGTCTCAAACGTGCTCATTACAAAAAGAAAATGCTTTTGTAACCACGTGTGGGGATGGATGTTAACTAGACGTATCGTGATCGTTTTGCAACAAATACTTAATCGTTATACTGCACTTCCAAAGCCAATACAGTGTTACACATCAATTATATCTGAATAAACAGAATCATTTCCAAAATTTTGTTGACCATTTAATTCTGATTTCAGGTGAATATTTCACTGACTCTTGAAAAGCAACTTAGTAAAATTATGTGCTTGCTTCAACTTCGTTGGTAGTATCTACTTTTTAAACTTGAGCAACAACTACCCTCTTTTTCTCCCTCTGCCAAGAAAATCTCACTTGCTGTTTCTCGTGATGCCTGTGACACAGGTTCTCCCAGTCTCTGCTGCTTCGTTGCTGTCCCGGGAATCAGACTAAGTTACGCAGCTCTGTTTAATTTGGCATCAAGCAGTATGCAACCGTTTTATGTACGAAGTGTGTCCGATTTATTTCTTCAAAATAAAAAGTTACTTAATTATAATTAAAGTACCAATAAGTGCTTCAATATAATTACTGACTAAGTTTACAAAAAGATTATCACTTTAACTTCTGATTTCTTCATAAAATATTCAAATAAACACATTACAATGCCAAAAACAAAACAAAATAATCTAATGGCTAAATCAGAACTGAATTCCAAAAAATGTTCAAGAAACCCACAGGAAAGCAATAAAAGACAATACATAAACAAAAAAGGGGAGGAGAAAAACACAAGAGAAAAATAATGCTTCAGAAAGGATGCTTTCTATAAGAAATCCACTACAAATATAACAATATGGGTAGATTAAAAGTAAAAGGATAAAATACCTGTATCAAACGTTAGCCAAAGGAAATTAATCGCAGATAAACATATCCATCCAAGAAAATAAAATTACTAGCGACACAGAAAGGCCTTGTCTAATGACAGAAGGGTCACTTACTAAGAAGATACCAATCCCAGGTGTGTGCGCACAGAACAGTGGAGCCGCCAAGGATGCCAGGCGAAAACCGATGGAAGGGAAAGGAGAAACAGACGAAGGTACAACTAGAGCATACAGAGACGTATATACACACATGAAAAGTACCGGCAAGGACACGGAAGCGCACACCGCCGTGAACCAGCCCTTTCAGACGGGTCCAACCGACAGCAGCAGAAGGCACAGTGCTGTCCCGCGCCCGTGCGACATGGACCAGGAGAGACCACGTCCGGGGACGTAATGCAAATCCAACGCGTTTCAACAAACTGAAACCATACGGTGTCCTCTTCTACAAAAATGGAATAAAACTGGAAACCAGTCAGAGAGAGACACCCGGAAAACCTCCAAACGCTTGGAAATTAAAGCAGCGCACTTCTAAATTAGCCAGGAGTCACAAAATCATTCTCAAAGGAAAATACCACATTGAGCTGAAGGACAAACGCAACGAGAACATCAGAATTCGTGGGACACAGCTAAAACTGCACCGACAGGGCTAATTCATAGCAGTGAACGCGTGCAACAGAAGGGACAGCACGCTGCAAACCAATACGCGGAGCCCCCCTCTCAGAGCACAGATAGAGAAGAGCGCGGCAAGAAGACGGAGGAGGCGATAGTAGAAATCAGCGAAACAGAAACAGAAAACAACAGACAAAATCAGGAGGGCGAAGAGCTGGTTCTTCAGAAAGACCGATGAAAGTGATGAGGAAAAAAGAGAGGACACACAGGGGACCACCATCAGGAGTAACGCAGGGGACACCACCACAGGTCTGAGAGGCCTCAGCAGTGCTATGAGGAGACATTGCAAAAGACGCGACACACGCATGTCTGATGGCTCGGAGAACGCAGACCGAGTCCTGAAGCGCAAGCCACCACAGCTCACTCAACAGGAAACAGGCAGGGTCGCTATGAAGGAAATGTACAATATTATTTAAGCCGCATCCCCCCCACCCCCAAGAAACTCCATGTCCAGACAGTTTCACTGGAAAATTCAATCAAACATTTAAAGAAGAATTAACCAAAATTATGCATGATTTCTTCTAGAAAACATAGGAAAAGGAAACATTTCTTAATCAATTTTATAGCTAGTATCATACCACTACAAAAGTTAAAGACAATATACACAGCAAAAAAAATACAAACATCCCTTATAAATAGACACAAAAGTCCTTAACAAGCTATTGGTAAATATAATACAAGAATATGTAATAAAATTTTTTACATGATGACTAAGTGGAGCTTATTCTAGGGATGGAAGGCTGGTTCAATATTTGAAAATTAGCCAATATCATCCCATATTAACAGCTAAAGAAGAAAAACTGCATAACCATATTTAATCAATTTAGAAAGACAAAATTCCATGGCTATTCATGATAGAAAAATCTTCAGAAAAAAAGGAGTAAAGGCCAACTTCCTCAGCCAAATAAATGCAGCTGCAAACATACAGCTAGAACCACAGTTAGAGGCGCGCAGCCCAGGGCTTTCCCCGGGAACCAGGGCCCGTCACCCCCACGTCCGCCCTCCCCCTCCTACTCAACCTGGCGCTGGGATTTCTGAGCTAATGCAGTAAGGCAGGGCGGGGCACCAAAAGGAATACAGATAAAAAGGGAGAAGTAAGATGGTTCCTGTTTGCAGATGACATGATTATCTATGTAGGAAATCACAAAAAGCTATCAAAAACCCCTAGAACTAATGGTTGAACTTAGCAAGGTGATGGGACGCAAGACAAGCGTCAAATAGCACTCGTATTTCTACATGCTAGCAATAAACACACGGAAACTGAAATTAAAATGTAACGCTAAGTATCTAGAAAAGAGAAACAATTACGTGTAAGTCTAAGGAAGCATGTATACAATGTGAAATAAAAAGTTACATAATACTAATAAAATAAATCAAATAATACCTAGATAAAATGGAAAGGCAAACCATCTTCATGGATGCAAAGATGCGAGGCAGTAGAGATATCAATTCTCCCAAACTGATGTACAGCTTTAATACAATTCCTATCAAAATTCCAGCAACAGTTTCAGTAAATACAAACAAGATTTATTCTCAAATTTATAGAAGGCAAAAGCGGCAAGAATCATTACACATGTACAGCAACGAAGACTGCGTGATAAGGCCCCGTGGCAGACACAGAGATCAGTGAGACAGCATGGAGAACCGGGAGACAGACACCCACACAAGTATGCCCAGCCGGCTCCGACAAAGGTGAAAACCCAGCCTAACGGAAAAAAGACAGCTTTTCAATGCATCGTGCTGGAGCAACTGAACATCCACAGGCAAAACAAACACCATGACCAACTCCTACACCTTATACAAAAACAGCTAAAAATGGACCAGAAACACAAATAATTCTAAAACTACTGTAATTTTAGAAAGCTACAGAAAAATCGTGGGAGGGATGGGGCTGGGTACAGAGTTCTTAGACTTGACACCAAAAGCACGTGCCATCCAAAGAAAAATGACAACTGGACTTCACAGAAATTAGAAACACTTGCTTTAAAAATGAACACATTGGGAGGACGGAAAGAGTGGAGAGAAACACCTGCAAACCATCTGTCTGACAAAGGATAGTACCTAGCACACTTGAACTTTCAAACCTAGCAGTAAAAAAGCAAACTATACCATTAGAACATGGGCCGAAGACATGAAGAGATGTTTCACTAAAGAAGGTGGAGAGACGGCAGACACACAGAGGAGAGAGAAGACATTCAACATCGTTCGCCATCGGGGACAGGCACATCAGAACTGCGCTGAGCCTGGCAGGCGTGGCTCAGTTGGGTGGGGCGCTGTCCTGTAAAACGCAAGACTGGGGGTCCGACTCCTGGTCAGGGCACACACTTAGGCTGGGGGTTCGTTCCCTGACCGGGGCACGCAGGAGGCGGCCCAGTGATGTCTCTCTCACGTTGACGTCTCTCCTCCTCTCGCTCTCCTTCCTTCCCTCTCTAGGAGTCAGTGAGCATGTCCTCAGGAGGGCATTTAAAACCCCACGGTGAGATATCACTACAATTCTATCAGAACTGCTAAAATGAAAGGCAGAGACGCCACCAAACGCTGTTGGGATTCAGGGAAACTGGGTAAGCTGTTCACTGCTGGTGGGAGATAAACGGTACTGTCACTCTGGAAAACAACTTGGTGGTCTCTTAAAAAACTAAGCATAGCACTGCCACCTGACCCAGTAACTGTTCGTGTGGGCTCTTCTCCCAGAAAAACGGACACGTGCGCACAGATGTCCAGGGCAGCGTCACTTGTAACGCGCCCGAACTGGACACCGCCCAGCTGTCCTGCGCTGGTAGGTGTTTAAACAAATGCAGCACACCCACTCCGCACGACGGTCTGCCGAATGCTGAGTGATACGCACGTATGTGTTTTGGGGGAGAGATCCCCGGTTTTAATAAAACTTTTCTCACAACCGTTTCTGACACAAAAATGCTTAGAAGTGTTGGTAGGGATAGCTAAGTAATTCTCACTGTGCTCGCATTTTCCTGATGGCCTGTGGTTCCCCAGCAAGCCAAGAGTCGTCGGGGCAGGACACATCCGCGGAGACTCACGTTCCAGTACCACTGTCTCCATTTGGCACCCGGGCCCGGTCGCCAACCTAGGAAACCATTACTGTTTTCTCTCCAAACTCCCCTCTTTCTCTGCTTCCTTCAAGGTATCCAGCCCAAAAGCGCTCGCTGAGCA
>PVKM010030573.1:0-17112 GCA_004027735.1 Carollia perspicillata
ATGTGCTAATGAGAACCTTGTCCCTGGGAACTTGTAAGTTTTATCTCAAGGATACGCTTTGCAGCTTCTGAGGCACGGTGCTTAAAAGCTTTGCGCTCTTTCAATAAACTCGCCATGACCATCGGAGTCTTGGTCCTCTCTGTTACCCATCCTCCAACCCTCACTTGCGAGGCCCCCCTGCCGCAGCGGGCTGCGACAGGGCTAGGGCTAGTTTTAGGTTTAGGGTTAGATTTAAGGCTAGGGCTAGGGTTAGGGTTAGGTCTAGGGTTAGGGCTATGGTTAGGGCTAGGGCTATGGCTAGGTCTAGGGAGAGGTCTAAAGTCAGAGCTAGAATTAGGTCTGGCATTAGGGTTAGGGTTAGGGATAGGTCTAGGTTTAGGGGTATGGCTAGGATAGGGCTAAAGTGTGGGTTAGGGCTAGGGATAAGGCTAGGATTAGGGTTATGGCTAGGTTTAGGTCTATGTTTAGGGTTAGGGTTAGGTGTTGGTTTAGAGCTAGGGCTAGGTCTTTTGCTAGGGTTATGGCTAGAGTTAGGCTTAGTTTCAGGGTTAGGCTTAGGGCTAGGGACTAGGGTTAGGTCTAGGCCTAGGTCTAGAGTTACATTTAGGGCTAGATCTAGGGCTAGGTTTAGAGCTAGGTTCATGGTTTTGGTTAAGGTTAGGGTTAGTATTAGGGTTAGATTTAGCATTAGGAATTTCATTAGGGCTAGGGCTAGGGTAAGGTTTAGGGCTCGGGATAGGGTTAGGGTTAGCGTTCGGTCTAGGGTTAGCGTTAGGGTTAGATTAAGGTTTAAGGTTAAAGTTAGGGCCAGGGTAGTGTTAGGGCTAGGGCTTGAGTTAGGATTAGGGTTAGGGTTAGAGCTTTGGATATGACTAGGCTTACGGTTAGGGCTAGGGTTAGGGCTAGGGCTAGGGTTAGGGTTAGGGCTAGGGCTAGGGCTAGTTCTAGTGTTAGGTTTATGGGAAGGGTTAGGTCTAAGGCTAGAGTTACATTTAGGGTTAGGCAAGGTCTATCACTAGATTAGGGCCAGGCCTAGGTCTTCAGCTAGACTACAGATAGAGATAGGTTTTGGGCTAGTGCTAGGGCTAGGTTTAGGGTTAGGGTTAGAGTAAGTGTTAGCGCTAGTGCTATGGTTAAGGTTAAGGTTAGGACTAGGATTAGAGCTAGGGCTAGGCCTAGGTCTAGTGTTAGGACTAGAGCTAGGGCTAGGGCTCAGTTTAGGGCTAGGTCTAGGACGAGGGTTAAAGTTAAGGTTAGGGTGAAGGCTAGAGTTAAGTTTATGGTTAAGTAGGGATAGGGTTTGGTTAGGGCTATGGTTAGGGTTAGGGCAGTGCTAGTCCTAGGGCTAAGCACAGGTTTAGTGTTCTTGTAAGAGCTAGGGCTAGGGTTAGTGTTAGGTTTAGAGTCAGGGTTATGGTTATGGTTAGAGTTAGGGGTTACAGTTAGGGGTTAGGGTTAGAAGTTAGGGATTAAGGGTTAGGGGTTAGGGTTACGCTTAGGTGTAGGTTTAGGATTAGGATTAGGTTTAGGGTTAGGGCTAGTATTAGAATTAGAGTTATGGTTAGGGTTAGGGTTAGGGCTAGTGTTAGGGTTAGGCCTAGGGTTAGGGTTACGGATAGCGTTAAGTTTAGGGTCAGTGGTAGAGTTAGGGCTAGGGCTAGGGTTAGAACTAGGGTTTGGGTTAGACTATAGTTTGGGTTATTGTGAGGATTAGGGTTAGGGCTAGGTTTAGGGCTATGGTTAGGTTTAGGGTTAGGGTTAGAGCTAGGGTTAAGGTTAAGTCTAAGTCTAGGGCTTGGTCTATGCTTAGGTCTAGGTCTATGCTTAGGACTAGGGGTAGGGCTTGGGTTATATTTAGGACTAGGGTGAGGGCTAGGGTTAGGTTAAGGGTTAGGGCTATGGGTAGGTAAAGGTTTAGGGTTAGGTTTAGTGATAGGGTTAGGGCTAGGGTTAGTGTTAGTGTAGGATTAGGTTTAGTGGTAGGGTTCAAGATAAGGCTAGGGTTAGGGCTAGAGCTAGCGATAGAGTTAGGGCTAGGCCTCCGGCTAGCCTAGGGCTAGGGCTTGTGTTACGGCTAGGGTGAGCACTTCGGCTTAGGTTAGGGCTAGGGCTGGAGAGAGGATTATGTTTAGGGCCATGTATAGGTCTAGGGTTAGGGTTAGGGTTAGTGTTAGAGTACGGTTTGGGGCTAGGGTTAGAGTTAAGTTTAGGGTGAGGGAAAGTGTTAGAATTAGAGCTATGTTTAGGATTAGTGTTAGGGTAGGGTAGGGTAGGGCTAGATTTATGGCTAGGGCCAAGTGTAGGGCTGTAGTTTGGATTAGGTTTAGTGTTAGTGTTAGGGTTATGGTTAGTGCTAGGGTTGGTTTTAGGGTAATGGCTAGGGTTAGGGTTAAGGTTAGTTCAAGTGTTAGGGCTAGGGTTATGGTTAGATTTAGGGTTAAGGTTATGGTTAGGGCTAGGGTTAGAGTAGGGTTAGTTAGGGCTAGGGTTAGGGTTAGTATAGGTTTAGTGTTAGGGTTAGGGCTAGATTTAGGGCTACTGCTAGGGCTAGGGCTAGGGTTAGTGTTAGGGCTAATATTATGGTTATGATTAGGGTTATTGTTAGGGCTAGTTTTAGGGTTAGGTTAGTGTTAGTGTTATGTTACGGTTAGGACTAAGGATAGGGCTAGGTTTAGGTTTAAGGTTAGGGTTAAACTTAATGCTAGCACTAGATTTAGATATAGGGTTAGGTCTAGGGCTAGGGCTAGGTTTAGGGCTATGACTATGTCCACGGTTAGGTTTATGGTTAGGTCTACATCTATGGTTAGGGTTAGGATCAGGTCTAGGGTTAGGTCTAGGTCTAGGAGTAGGTCTAGATTTAGCGCTAGGGTTAGGGCAAGGGCTAGGGCTATGGCTTTGCTTAGGGGTAGAAATAGGGTTAGGACTAGGTTTAGGGCTAGGGTTAGGTATAGGTTTAGGGTTAGGGTTAGGGTTAGCCTTTGGGCTAGGTTTAGGGCTAGTGTTAGTGTTAGGGCTAGAGTTACAGTTAGGGTTAGTGTTAGTGTTAGTGCTAGGACCTGGGGTAGGTTAAGTGCTAGTGCTAGGATTAGGGTTAGGGCGATGGCTAGGTTTATGGATAGGATTAGGGCTAAGGCTAATGTTAGGGTTAGTGTTCGGGATAGTGTTCGGGATTAGGGTAAGGGTTAACTTTTGGGGTTAGGGATAAGGTTATGATTAGTGTTAGGGGTTAGGTTTAGAACTTGGGTTACGGTTAGGGATTGGGTTAGGTTTAGGATTAGGTCTAGAGTTAGGGCTAGGCCTAGGACTAGTGCTAGGGCTAATGTTAGGGTTAGGGATAGAGATAGGGATAGAGTTAGGGTTAGGATGAGGGCTAGATTTAGGGCTAAGGCTAGGGTTAGGGCAACAGCTAGGGCTAGGTTTAGGGTTAGGGTTAAGGCTCAGGCTAGGGTTAGAGTTAGATTAGGGCTAGCGTTAGGTGTAATCATAGGGCTAGGGCTAGGGTTAGAGCTAGGGCTATGACTTGGTTAGGGCTAGGATTATGGCTAGGATTAGGTTTAGGGTTAGGGCTAGAGTTAGGGTTAGGGTTAGGTGTAGCATTAGGTTTAGGGCTAGGATTTGGGTTTGGTTAATGGTTAAAGTTAAGTTTAGGGCTAGGGTTAGAATTAGGGCTAGGTTTAGGTTTAGGGTTAGGGTTAGGTTAGGTCTAGGTTTATGGCTAGGGCTAGGTGTTGGGGTAGCATTGTGGATAGCGTTAAGTTTAGAGTTATGGTTAGTGTTAGTGTTTTTCCTAGAGTTAGGGTATGGTTAAGGCTAGGGATAGGGTTAGGGTTAAGGTTAGGTCTAGGGTTAGGGTTAGGGTTAGGGTTAGAGGTTGGATTAGAACTTGGGCTAGGGCTAGGGTTACAGGTTTGGTAAGGTTTAAGGTTAGTTTTATGGTTATGGTTAGTGTTAGGTTTAGGGTTTGGGTCAGGTTTACAGTTAGGTTTAGGGCTAGTGGTAGGGTTAGGTTTATGTTTATGGTTAGGGCTAAGGCTAGAGTTAGGGTTAGGGCTATGTGTCGAACTAGAACTAGAATTAGGGTTAGGGTTAAAATTAGGGCTATGGTTAGGGCTAGGGCTAGGGCCAAGGTGAGCGTTAGGGCTAGGATTAGGTTAAGGGTTAGGGTTAGGTTTAGTTTAGGTGAAAGTTATGGGTAGGGACAGGTTTAGGGCTAGAGCTAGGGGTAAGGCTGGTGTAGGGTTAGTGCTAGGGCTAGGGTTAGTTTTAGGGTTAGGGTTAATTTTAGCATTAGTTCAAGTGTTAGGGTATGGGTGGTGCTACAGGAAGGGGTAGGGCTAGGGTTAGGGTCAGGGCTAGGACTAGGGCATGGGTTAGGTCTAGGGTTGGGGCTAGGGGTAGGGCAATGGCTAGGTTTAGTGCTAGATTTAGGGTTAGCATTAGGGGTAGTTCTAGGGCTAAAGCTAGGTCTCAGATTAGGGTTAGGGCTTCGGTTAGTGTAAGGGTTAGCACTAGGGCTAGAGTTAGGGGTAGGGATAGGGTTAGGTCTATGGTCATGGCTAGAGTTTGGGCTAGGGCTAGGGCTAGGGTTAAGTTAGTGCTAAGGATAGGGCTAACGTTAGGGTTAGGTTTAGGGTTAGGTGTAGGATTAGGGTTAGGGTTAGTGCTAGGATTAGGGTTATGGCTAGGATTACTGATAGGGTTAGGGTTATGTTCAGGATTAGGGTTAGGTTTAGGGTTATGGCTAGGGTTAGCATTACTGTTAAGGCTAGGAGTAAGGGTATGGTTAGTATTAGGGTTAGGGTTAGATTTAGTATTAGTGTTTGGATTAGTGCTAGGTTTAGGGTTAGGCCTAGGGTTATGGTTAGGGCTAGGGTTAGGTTTAGGGCTAGGGTTAGGTTTAGGGCTAAAATTTAAGCTACGGCTAGTGTTATGGCTAGGGCTAGGGTTATGGTAATTCTAAGGATATGGTTAAGGATCTGGTTAGTGTTATGGCTAGGGTAAGTGTTAGTGTTAGGGTTAGGGTTATGGTTAAGGTTACTTCAAAGTTTAGGGTTTGGGCTAATGTTATGGCTTTGGCTAAGGCTACAGGTAGGTTAGCATAGGGCTAGAACTACAGTTAAGGTTGGGGCTATGGCTATGGCTATGGCTATGGCTACGTCTAGGGTTAGGGCTAGGTGTAGTTGTTAGGGTTAGAGTTAGCGTTAGGGCTAGTGTTAGGGTTAGGGATAGGACTCTAACTATGGCTTGGTTTAGGGTCAGGGTTAGGGCTAGGTTTAGGATTAGGACTTTGGTTATAGTTAGGGCTAGGTTTAGGGTTAGGTTTCGGGTTAGGGCTAGGTGTAGGGTTAGTGTTAGGATTAGAGCTAGGGTTAGTGTTAGGTTTAGGGTTAGAGTTAGGGTAAGGGTTAGGTTTAGGTTTCGGGCTGGGGCTACGGTTAGGGTTAGGTTTAGAGATAGGTTTAGGGCTAGGGCTAGGGCTATTGGTATGTTTACAGTTAGAGTTAGGGTCAGGGCAATGGTTAGGAATAGTGTTAAGGCTAGGCTAGTGTGAGATCTAGGGTAGGGATGGGTCTAGAGTTAGTATTCAGGTTAGGGTTAGGGTTTTGTGAGGGTTATTGTTATGGTTAGGGTTAGGATTAGGTTTAGGGTTTCTGATAGGGATAGTGTTATGTTTAGGGTTAGGGTTAGGTTTAGGGTTAGCATTACAATCAGAAGTAGAGCTGTGCCTAGTATTAGGGTTAGGTTTAGGTTTAGGGTTACAGCTAGGGCTAGGGCTATGGATAGTGTTAGGTTTAGGGTTAGGGCGAGGTCTAGGCTAGGGTTAGTGTTAGTGCTAGGGCCAGGGTTAAGGTTAGGGTTTGGTCTAGGGTTAGAATTAGGGTTAGGATTTGGGTTAGGTCTTGGGTTAGGTTTTGGGTTAGGGTTTGGGTTAGGTTTATGGCTAGAGCTACGATTAGTGTTATGGCTAGGGTTAGGGCTAAGGTTAGGGTTAGGGTTAGGTTATTGTTAAGGCTAAGGCTAGGGTTAGGGCTAGGTTTAGTGTTAGGGCTAGGGTTAGAGTTAAGTTTATGGTTAGGGTTAAGGTTTGTGGTAGGGTTAGGTTTAGGTTTAGGGTTAAGACTTGGGTTATGGTTATGGGTACAGCTAGGGTTGGGGTTAGGGTTAGGGCTAGGGCTAGGTTTAGGGTTAGGTTTTGGGCTAAGGATAAGATTAGGTTCAGGTGTAGGATTAGTGATAGGATTAGGGTTCGGGCTAGGGTTAGGGTTAGGTCTAGGTTTTGATTAGGGCTACGGCTAGGGCTAGGGTTAGGATTAGTGCTAGGGCTAAGATTAGAGTTAGTGTTAGGGTTAGGGCTTAAGTTATGGTTGGGGTTAGGTTTTGGATTAGGTTTAGGGCAAGGTTTAGGGCTAGCATTAGGGCTAGGGATAGGTTTAGGGCTAGAGCTAGGTCTAGGGTTAGGGTTATGTGTAGCGTTAGTTCAATGGTTAGGGTAGGGTTAGTGTTACAGGAACGTGTAGGACTAGGGTTAGGGCCAGGGCTAGGACTAGGGCAAGGATTAGGGCTAGGCATGGGGCAAGGGCTGGGGCTATGCCTAGAGTTAGCGCTAGGGTTAGGGTTAGGGTTAGGGTTAGGGTCAGGTCTGGGGCAAAATCTAGTCCTCGGTTTAGGGCTAGGGTTTGGTTTAGTGTAAAGGTTAGGGCTAGGGCTAGGTATAGGTATAGGGATAGGGTTAGGGCTAGGGCTAGGACTAGGGCTAGGGGTAGGGGTAGGGATAGGGCTAGGTCTATGGTTATGGCTAGAGTTTGTGCTAGGGCTTCGGCTAGGTTTAGGTTTAGGGCTATGAATAGGGCTACGGTTAGGTTTAGCTTTAAGTGTAGGATTAGGGTTAAGGTTCATGCTAGGTTTCGGGTTAGGGATAGGGATAGGTTTAGGGTTAGGTTCAGCATTAAGGTTAGTTTTAGGTTTAGGGCTAGGACTAGATTTGGGGTAGGGTTAGGCTTAGGGCTAGGGCCAATTGGGATTAGGGTTAGTGCTATGGTTATGGATAGGGTTAGGTTTAGGTGTAGGGTCACAGTTAGTGTTAGGGTATGTTTATGTTTAGTTCAAGGGTTAGGTTTAGTGCTAGGGCTAGAGATGGGTTAGGTTTAGGGGTAGGGATAGGGCTAGGGTTAGAGATATGTTTAGGGTGAGTGGTAGAGCTAGGATTAGGGTTAGGGCTATGGCTAGTGCTAGGGTTAGGGTTATAGTTATGGTTAGGTTTAGGGTTAAGGTTAGGGCTAGGTTTATGGTTTGGGCTAGGTCTAGGTCTAGGCTTAGAGCTATGTCTAGGGCTAGGGTTAGGTTTCAGCCTAGGGTTGGGGTTAGATTTAGGGTCAGGGTTAGGCTTAGGGTTAGGGCTATGGATAGGGCTATGATTAGGGTTACTTTTAGCATTAGGTTTAGGATTATTGTTAGGATTAGGGTTTGGTCTAGGGTCACTCTTAGGGTTAGCGTTATGGTTATGCCTATTTCAAGGGTTAGCGTTAGGGTTAGGGTTCGGTCTAGGGTTAGGGTTAGGGTTAAGATTAGGGTTAGGGCTTGGGTTAAGGTTATGGCTACGGCTAGGAATATGGTTATAGCTAGGTATAGGGTAGGGTTAGGTTTAGGGTAAGGGCTAGGGCTAGGGATACAGCTAGGTTTAGTGTTAGAGTTAGGGCTAGGACTCAGGCTAGGGTTCACCTGGGTTAGGGTTTGGGCCAGGATTAGGGCTATAGTAATTGCTAAGGTTAGGTTTAGGGTTAGAGTTAGGGTTAGGGTTAGGTTTAAGGCTAGGTGTAGGGACTGGGTAGTGTTAGGGTTAGGGTTACAGTTAGGGTAGGGATAGGGTTGTGGTTAGGGTTAGGGTTAGAATTAGAGCTAGGGTTAGCGTTATTGTTAGGGTCAGGGTTAGGGTTAGGTTTAGGGTTAGGGCCATGCCTAGGACAAGGGAAAGGTTTAGGGCTAGTGCTAGGGCTAGGGCTAGGGCTATTGCTAGGTTAAGACTAGGTTTAGTGTTAGGTTTAGGGCTAAAAATAAGGTTAGA
The DNA here is from genome assembly GCA_004027735.1 of Carollia perspicillata. Classification (NCBI taxonomy): domain Eukaryota; kingdom Metazoa; phylum Chordata; class Mammalia; order Chiroptera; family Phyllostomidae; genus Carollia; species Carollia perspicillata. The sequence continues at coordinate 8,063 of PVKM010030573.1, forward strand.
ATTAGCGTTACTGTTAGGGTTAGGACGTGGATTAGGTTTATGGCTACGACTAGGGCTAGAGTTACCATTAGGTTTAGGGTTTGTCTAGAGATATGGTTATGTTTAGGGCTAGAGTTAGTGTTAGGGTTAGTTCTAGGGTTAGGATTAGGGTTAGGGTAATGGCCAGGGCTAGGGCTAGGGCTAGGGTTATGGTTAAGGCCAGGAATAGGGTTAGGTTTAGGGTAGGGCTAGGGTTAGGGCTAGGGTTAAGTTTAGACCTGTGGTTTTGGCTTAGGGTTATGGTTAGCGTTTGGGATAAGGATAGTGTTAAATTTCGGGTTAGGGTTAGGATTAGGATTAGGACAAGGGCTACAGCAAGGGCTAGGGTTAGCATTAGGTTTTGGGTTAGGGTTCAGGCTTGGGTAGAGCTAGGTTTAGGGTCACAGCCAGAGCTAGGGCTAGGGCTAGGGTAGGGTAGTGCTTGGGCTAGTTTTAGGGTTAGGGTTAGGGTTAGGTTTAGGGTTATGTTTAGGGTTAGGGTAAGGGTTAGCAGTAGTGTTCCAGCAAGGGTAGGGCTGGGGCTAGGGCTACGGCTAGGGCTATTGAGATGGCTAGGTTTAGGGCTAGGGTGAGGGTTAGGGTTACAGATGGGGCTAAGGCTAGGGCTACAATTAGGGTTAGGGTTTGGCTTAAAGTTATGGTTAGGTTTAGGGCTAGGGCTAGGGCTAGGGCTAGGGATAGGGATAGGGCTAGGTCTAGGGCTGGGGATAGGGCTAGGGTTAATGTACGGCTATGATTAGGTTTAGGGTTAGTGTTTGGTCCAGGGTTAGAATTAGGTTTAGGATTAGGGGTAGGGCTTGGGTTAGTTAGTGTTACAGTTTGGGTTAGGGTTATGGCTAGCACTGGGATTAGTGATAGGGCCAGGTTTAGGGTTACAGTTACGGTAATGTTTTGGGTTAGTCCTAGGTTTAGGTTTACGGTTAGGTTAAGCATTAGGGTTAGAGTTAGTGTTAAGGCTATCGTTAGCCCTGAAATTAGGGATAGGTTCAGGTTTAGGGATAGGAGTAGGGTTAGGTATAGGGTTAGGTTTGGTTTAGAGCTAGAGTTAGGGTTAGGGTTAGTGTTAGGGCTATGGCTAGGGTCAGGGTTAGTGTTAGGTCTTGGGACAGTGTTAGGGTTAGGACTAGTGTTAGGATTAGAGCTAGGGTTAGTGTTAGGTTTAGCATTAGGGTTAAGTTTAGGGTTAGGGCTAAGGCTAGGATTAGGGTTAGGGTTAGGTTAGGGTTAGGGTTAAGGTTACGGTTAGGGTTAGGGTTAATGTTAGGGTTAATGTTAAGTCTAAGGCTAGGGGTAAGGAAAGGGCTAGAGTTAGCATTAATTTTTGTGTTATGGTTATGGTTAGGGTTCGGTTTAGGGTTGCGTTTAGGGTCAGGGTTATAGGATTAGGGCTAGGGTTAGGTTTAGAGTTAGGTTTACAGGTAGGGCCGGGGGTAGGGATTAGTTTTGGGCTAGAAATAGGGTTAGTGTTAGTGTTAGGGTTAGGGTAGTGCCAGGATTATGGTTAGGGCTAGGGTTAGGGTTATGGCTAGGGTTAGGGTTAGGTTAGGGTTAAGATTAGAGCCAGAACAAGAGCTAGGGATAGTGCTAGGGTAGGTTTATGGTTCGTTCTAAGCATAGGGTTAGGGATTGGAATGGTTTATGGCTAGGGTAAGATTTAGGGTTATGTTTAGGGTTACGGTTAGCATTAGTTCAAGGTTTTGGGTTAGGGCTATTGTTATGTCTAGTGCTATGGCTAGAGCTAGGGTTAGGCCTAGATCTAGGACTACTTTTAGGTTTACAGCTAGGGCTTGGTCTGGGGCTATGGCTAGGGTTAGGACCAGGAATTGTGTTAGGGTTAGGGTTAGTGTTAGGGTTAGGGTAGGGTTAGGGTTAGGGTTAGGGTTAGGGTTAGGGTTAGGGTTAGGGATAGGGCTAGGGCTAGGATTGGTGTTATGGTTAGGGTTAGGTTTAGGGTTAAGGCTACAGCTAGGCTTAGGTTTAGTTTTAGGCTTAGGGTTAGGGTAAGGGCCAGGGCTAGGGTTATGGTTAGGGTAGGGTTAGGGCTAGACCTAGAGCTAGGGTTAGGGTTAGGGTTAGGACTGGGGGTTAGGGTTAGGATTAGTGCTAGGTTTAGGGTTAGGGTTAGGTTTGGGCTTTGGTTTAGGCTTAGTGTTAGGGTTGGGATTAGGGCTTGGGCTAGGGATTTTTTTAGGTTTAGGGCTAGGGTTAGCGTTAGGATTAGGTTTAGGGTTAGAGTTAATGTTTTGGTTAGGGCTAAAATTAGGGTTAGGCTTAGGGCTAGGGCTTGGTTTAAGATTAGGGCTAGGTCTGTGGCTAGGGTTAGGGCTAGGGCTATGGTTAGGTATAGGTTTAAGGATAGAGTCATGGTTTGGTTTGGATTAGGGTTAGGTTTAGGGTTAGGGCTAGGGGTAGATTTGGGGTAGGGTTAGGCCTAGGGCTAGAGCTAGGACTAGGGTTAGGGTAATAGCTAAATATAATGTTAAGATTAATGTTAGGTCTAGGGTTATGAATTGGCTTACGGTTACCTTTATGGTTAGGGCTAGGGCTAGGGCTGTGATTAAGGTTAATGCTAAGGTTAGGGCTAGGTTTACTGTTTGGGTTAAGGTTACAGTAAGGTCTAGGGCTAGGATTGGGTTTATGGTTAGTGTTAGTGTTAGGGGTATGGCTAGGTCTAGGGCTAGAATTATGGTTAGAGTAATGGGTAGGTATATGGTTAGGGTTAGGGATAGGGTTAGGGCTAGGGCTAGGGTTATGTTTAAGTTTAGGGCTAGTGTCAGGTCTATGGTTAGGGATAGGGCTAGGGCTGGTGTGAGAGCTAGGGTAGGGATAGTGCAAGATTTAGTATTAGGTTTAGGGCTAGGTTTTCATGAGGGTTATGGTTAGGGTAGGGCTAGGGTTATGTCTAGGGCAATGTGTAGGGCTAGGGTTAGGCTTAAGGTTTGGGTTAGGGTTTCCAATTGGCATAATGTTATGATTAGAATAAGGGTTATGGTTAGGGCTAGGGTTAGGGCTATGGCAAAATCTAGTTATAGCATTAGGTTTTGGGTTATGGTTACGGTTAGGGTTAGGGCTACGTCTGGGTTAATGGTAAGGGTTAGAGCTAGGTTTAGGGGTAGGGCTATGGTTAGGGTTAGGGTTAGAGCTAGGTTTAGTGTTAGTGTTAGGGTTAGGTTTAGGTTTAGGGCTAGGGTAGGGATATGATTAGGATTAGGTTTAGTGTTAGGGTTAGGGTTAGGGTATTTCTAGGGTTATGCTTAGTATTAGGTTTAGGGTTAGGGCTAGGGTTAGGGTTAGGACTATGTCTAGGGTTAGTGTGAGCATTGGTGTAGTGTTATGGAGAAGGTTAGCATTTGGGTTAGGGTTAGTGTGAGTGTTAGGGTTAGGATTAGGGCTAGGACTAGGTTTAGGGTTAGTGTTAGGTTTACAGTAGGGGTAGGGATATTGTGAGAGTTAGGGTTAGGGTTGGGTTAGTGTTAGGGTTTCTGAATGGAATAGTGGTAAGGGTGAGATTAGTGTTAGGCTTAGGGCTAGGGCTAGGGGTAGGTTTAGGTTAGTGCTAGGGCTAGGGTTATGGGTAGGCTTAGGGATTGGTCTAGGGTTAGGATTAGGGTTATGGTTATGGATTGGGTTAATGATAGTGTTACATCTAGGGCTAGGGGTAGGGTTAGGAATAGGGCTATCCCTAGGGTTAGGTTTAAGTGTAAGGCTAGGGATAGGGCTAGGGTTATGGCTAGAGTTATGGCTAGGGATAAGGCAAGGGCTATGGCTATGGCTAGGTTAGGGTTAGTAGTAAGGCTTGAGTGTGGTTTAGGGTTACTGTTAGTGCTAGTGTTACTTTTAGGGTTAGTTTACGGCTAGTGATAGGGTTAGGTTTAGGGTTAGGGTTACAGCTAGTGCTACAGCTAGGCTAGGGTTAGGGTTAGGGCTAGGGCAAGGGCTAGGTTTAGGTTAGTGCTAGGGCTAGGGTTAGTGTTAGGCTTAGGTATTGGTCTAGTGTTAGGATTAGGATTATGGCTGTGGCTTGGGTTAGTGTTAGGGTTATGTCTAGGGCTAGGTGTAGGGGTCAGAATAGGGCCAGGACTAGGATTAGATTTAAGTGTAGGGCTGGGGATAGGGCTATGGTTGTGGCTAGATTTGGGGGTAGGGGTAGGCTAGGGTTAGGGTTAGGTTTAGCATTATTGTCAGGGCCTGGGTTAGGGCTAGGGCTAGGATTAGGGTTAGCGTCAGCATTAGAGTTAGGGATAGGGCTAGGTTTGGTATTACGGTTAGGGTTTGGGCTAGGGTTATATTTAGGGTTAATGTTAGGGTTTGGGCTAAAGCTATGGTTAGGTTTATGGTTAGAGTTAGGGTCAGGGTTAGGGTTTCTGCTAGGGTGAGGGTTAGGGTAATGTTTAGGACCAGGACTAAGTAAAGGGCTAGGTTTAGGGTTAGGGTTAGTGTTAGAGCTTCCGCTGGGGATAGGGCTAGGGCTAGGTTTAGGATTAGTGTTAGGGTTAGGTTTCGGTCTAGGGTTAGAATTAGTGTTAGAATTAGGGTTAGGGCTTGGTATAGGGTTAGGGTTAGGGTTTTGGTTAGAGTTATGGCTAGGGCTAGGATTAGTTTTAGGGCTAGGGATAGGGTTAAGGTTAGGATTACAGTTAGCTTTAGGATTAGGGTTGGGGTTTGAGCTAGGGCTAATGCTAGAGCTAGAACTAGGGCACCTTTAGTGTTAGGGCTAGGGTTAGAGTTAGGTTTAGTGTTAGAGCCAGGATTAGGGCTAGGGCTAGTGTAGGTTTAGTTTTAGGGGTAGGGCTAGGGTTAGGGTTCGGGCTTGGGATAAGGTTAGGGTAAGGGTAATTGTTAGTGCTAGGGTTAGGGTTAGTGCTAGCGTTAGTGTTAGGGTTAGGTTTATGGCTAGGGATAGAACTAAATCTAGGACTAGGTTTTGGGTTATGTTTAGGGTTTCGTGAAGGCTAGGGCTCTGGCTATGGTTAGGGTTATGGTTAGGGCTAGAGCTAGGGTTAGGATTAGTTCTACGGCTGGTATTAAGCTTAGTTTTAGAGTTAGGGTAAGGTTTGGGTATGGTTAGGGTAGGTTTTGGATTAGGTTTAGGGCAAGGGTTAGGGCTAGGGTTAGCATTGTGGCTAGAGCTAAGGCTAGGGGTACTGTAGGGTTTATGCTAGGGCTAGGGTTAGGGTTAGGGATAGGGATAGAGTTAGATTTATGGGTAAAGCATGGGTTATGGATAGGGTTAGGTTTAGGTGTAGGGCTAGGTTTCGGGTTAATGATATGTCCACCGTTAGGTTTAGGGGTAGGGTAGGGTTAGGTTTAGAGTTAGAGTTATGGTTAGGGTTAGGGCTAGGGCTATAGCTAGGTCTATGGCTAGGGTTAGGATTAGAGCTAGTGTCAGGTTTAGGGTTAGGGCTAGGGTTAGGGCTAGGGCTAGAGCTAGGGCTATAGCTAGGTGTATGGATAGGGCTAGGTTTAGTGGTAGGGATAGGGTTAGGTTTATTGGAATGGCAAGGGCTATGGTTAGGGTTTGGTCTAATTTTGGGGCTAGGGTTAGGATTAGAGTTAATGTTACAGTTAGGTTTTGGGTTAGGACTAGGGCTAGGGCTAGGGTTATGCTTAGGGTTAGTGTTAGGGTTTCTGCTAGGATTAGGGAAAGGGCTAGCTCTAGGGTGAAGGATAGGGCAGGGTTAGGGTGAGGGTTAGCATAAGGGTTAGTGTTAGGGTTATTGTGAGGGTTAGTGTTAGGGTTAGTACTAAGGTTAGGTTTAGGGTGATGTTTAGTTTAGGCGTGTGATTAGGGCTAGGGCAAGGTGTAGGGCTAAGGTTAGTTTGAGGGTTATGGCTACGGCTATGGTTAGGGTTAGGGCTACAGCTAGGGGTAGATTTAGTGTTTGGGGTAGGGTTAGGGTCAGGGCTAAGGTTAGGGGTAGAGTTATGATTAGAGCTAGGGTTATTGTAGGGTTAGGTTTAGGTTTAGGTTTAGAGTTAGGGTTAGTGCTGGGCTAGGATTAGGGTTAAAGTTTTGATTAGGTTTAGGGTTTGAATTAGGGCTAGGTCTATAGTTATGCTTAGGATAAGGGTTAGAGTAAGGGGTAGGGTTATGGATAGGGCTAGGACTAGGGTGAGGGCCAGGGTAGGGTTATGGTGAGGGTTAACATTAGGGTTAGGCTTAGATCTAGGGTTAGGGCTATGGATAGGGTTAGGGCTAGGGATAGGTTAAGGGTTAGGGTTAGTGTTAGGGCAAGGGCTAGGTTTAGGGTTAGGGTTAGGGTTGGTGTTATGTTTAGGGTTAGGGCTATGGATAGGGTTAGGGTTATGGTTAGGTGTAGGGCTAGACTTTGGTTAGAGTTAGGTCTATGGCTACGGCTATGACTTCAGTTAGGTTTAGGGCTAGGTATAGTGCTAGGGTTAGTGTTAAGGTTAGTGTTAGGGCTAGGTTTAGGATTGGGGTTATGGTTAGGGTTAGGGTTGTGCTAGGGATAGGCTTAAATTTAGGTTTAGGGTGTCCAATAGGGATAGTGATACGGTTAAGGTTAGAGTAAGGGATATGTCTAGGTTTAGGTTTAGTGTTAGGGTTAGGTCTAGGCATAGGATTTGGGTTATGGTTAGGGTTAGGTTTTGGGTTAGGTCTAAGCCTAGGGCTAGGTTTAGTGTTAGTGTTACATTTAGGGTTAGGGTTAGGGTAAAGTTAGGGTTAGGTTTAGGGTTAGGGTTAGGTCTGGAGTTAGATCTATGGTTAGGGTTAGGGTTAGGGGTAGGGGTAGGGGTAGGGTTATGTGTAGGGCAAGGTTTAGGGTTAGGCTTAGGCTTAGGATTAGGCCTTGGTTAGGGTTAGAATTAGGGCTTGGGTTAGAGTTAGGGTTAGTGTTAGGGATAGGGTTAGGGCTAGAATAGGTTTAGGGTTGGGGTTAGTTCTACGCTAGGGCTATGGGTATGGTTATGGATAGCTCTAGGTCTATGGTTATGAATCAGGTTAGGGTTATGACTAGGGTAAGTGTTAGAGTAAGTGTTAGGATTATGGTTAGCGGTAGTTCAAGTTTTAGGGTTCGGGTTAGAGGTATGCGTACTGCAATGGCTAGAGCTAGGTTTAGGCCTAAGGCTAGGGTTAGTGTTAGGATTACGGGTAGTGCTAGTGCTAGGTCTAGGGCTATGGCTATGGCTAGGGTTAGGTCTATGGATAGGATTAGGGTTAGGGTTAGGTTTGGGTTAGGTCTATGATTAGGGTTAGGGTTAGGGTTACGGTTACTTGTAGGGCTAGGGTTAGAGTAAGGTTTAGGTTTAGGGCTAGATTTCAGGTTAAAATTAGGGCTAGGTTTATTGTCAAGTTAGTGTTAGACCTAGCGTTGGGGTTAGTATTAGGGCTACGTTTAGGTTTACAGTCAGTATTAGGCTTAGTGTTAGTGTTAGTGTCAGGGTTAGGGTTAGAGATAGGGTTACAGTTAGGTTTAGTGATAGTGTTACTCCTAGGGTTAGGGTTAGGGCTAATGTTGGGGTTAGCTCTAGGTTTATGATACAGGTTATGGTTAGGGTTAGGTTTACGGTTAAGTCTAGGTCTAGGTCTAGAGGTAGGGTTGAAGTTAGGGTAAGGGCGAGGTTTAGGGTTAGGGTTTAGGTTAGGGTTAGGGTTAGGGCTAAGGTTAGGCTTAGGGATTGAGCTAGGGTTAGGGTTAGGTTTAGGATTAGGTCTTGGTTTAGGATTGGAGTTATGGTTAGGTTTAGGTTTACACTTAGCACTAAGGCTAGGGCTAGGTTTACTGCTAGGGTTAGGGTTAGGGCTAGTGCTTGGGTTAAGCTAGGGTTAGGCTAGAGTTAGGGTTATTATTAGGACTAGGATTAGTGTTAGGAGTAGGGTTAGAGTTAGACGTAGGGTTAGGATTAGGACTAAGGTTATCTTTAGGGCCAGGTTTAGGTTTGGGGTTAGGTCTACATTTAGGGTTAGGTTTAGTAGTGCTAGGGTAAGGATTAGGTTTGGGTTTAGGGCTACGGTTAGCATTAGGGTTAGTGCTAGGGTTAGGGATATGGTTAGATTTGGAGGTGAGGCAAGGGTTAGCGATAGGGTTAGGTTTAGTGCTAGGGCTAGGGTTAGGGTTAAGGCTAGGTCTAAAAATAGTGTTAAGGCTAGGGTTAGGATTAGTGCTAGGGTTAGAGATAAGGGTAGGGATAGTTTTAGGATTTGGTTAGGTTTAATTCCCTTGGAGTGTAGAATGCATGTATCTGCACAAGATTGTGAGCATGGTGTGAAGAGGAACCTACACTGTATTTCTAATTCTCCAAGGGTGGCAGTTTGTTACCATTTTTCCAAGTCATGTGGAAATGAAACTGTTTCGTACATGCGGATTTTCTAACTACAATGCTCTGCAGTGTTACAGGCCATAAGCACACATTCATTGCAGTGAAAGATGGAATGATCAGTGGTCCCAGGCAGTACTTAGCATTTTCAGCCTTGCCCTTAGAGCCCCTTCTGAAATACAAATGTCGCGGATTGTGTGATAGCACACATGGTGCTGAAATGCATGAAAGCAAGCTTAACCCATCATGGTCCTGGATGGAGGAGGCATTTCACTTGCAGTTCCGTCCTTTGTATTTCATTCAGCGAAGTACTTTTGCAAAAGTACAACATGCCTGTACATCCAGAGAAGTGACTTAGACAAGGCCGTTTTGGGAAGTGTCAATTAAGGCCAATTCGAGACACCATTTTCTGTGGACAAGTGCATTTGTCTGAGGTAGAGCATTAATGAAGTGTTTAGACACTTCCAAATACTCTGAACAAACAACATTGGTACAATGGGTGTCCCAGGAATACGATTGCTGGAGAGTTGATAACCGCAGGTAAATGAACTACTACCACTGGAATTGAAAAGCAATGTTGTGTCTGGTTGTACCTACAGTGTTAGTACTTCTGTGGAAATGCATTTGCTGAATGTCCCTTCCCCGGTATCTATCTTGGTGAAAGAGATACCGAAACGTGGATTCTAGTCTATTTTTTTTAATTTTTTTATTGTTTTTTTTGTTTGTTTTTC
>PVKM010030575.1:0-17213 GCA_004027735.1 Carollia perspicillata
ATTGGAGTTTTAAACTTCAAGATGAGACAGTAATGGTAAATCAGGAAGAGGTCACCTTCCCGGGTTTAATGCTGGCTGCTGAGGAGGGCAGGGCACCTTGTGGACGGAGGCATAGGTCATGGTGGGGGCTGGACAGCCGTGGTAGCTCCAGGGGCTCAGAACCACTCTGTTCTGCCCAGGGTTAGCTCCAGGGTCTTTACAGATCGCCTGCCGGGTGACATTGGAGAGCCAGCCCGAGAACCCTCAAAAGGACTCAGTGGAGGCTGGAAGCGGGGTACCTGATGTCAGCCCAGGGCACTTTCTGCCCACGGGCCCTCTTTGCTTTATGATGCCTTGGCTGTCTTCACGGGGAGAGTGTGAGCCTTGAATGACCCAGTGACCGTGACAGTACCCTCTAGACTGTGCAGTTCTGTGGGAGCACAGCTCGTCTGAACATCATCCCCAAATCTGTGCTCTTCAGGGTCCGTGTGTAATATGGGTTCGCTGAGCAGTTCTCCGCGGGTGTGTGTATCATGAGTTTACCTCCCTGGGGACACTTGGCGATGTCTGGAGACATTTTTGGTTGTCACAATGGGGACGGGGTCCCAAAGGCACCTAGTGGGTGGAGGCCAGGACACTGCTGGACGTCCAGTTGTGCACAGACTGATCCAACCCCGAATGTCAATAGTGCTGAGGCAGAGACACTCTGATTTAATGTACTAAATATTTAAAATTACTGTTCAGTGTGTACCTAGTTTGCTCTTACATTTCTCCGAAAAAAGAAATCCAGGCGTGGTCTGTGATGCAGTTAATAAAGGATTGAAAACTACTCACCTTTAAGCAAAAAGTTGAGTTTTTCACCTATGTCAGAAAAGGAAGTGACCGCTCACGCCCACTAGTAGGAATGTTCTAACAGTTTCTTTGCCTCGGGCAGAGATGCAAAATCTGAGCTGTGGACATTGACACGTTGGCAGCGAACTATGAGGTCGTGCCTGCTACGAGGAGGAAAAAGCCACGACTGTTTTCATTGTAGCTGTGATTTGTAAGGAGCTCTGGGGGTTTCTGGGGTTCTGGTCTCCTGGCCTCCTAAGTCAGAATTACTGGGATGCCGGCTAAAGACTCAACCCCCACCACCGAGGGAGAACCTTGAGGGGCAGGCCCAGGACTCTGCGCTTCGCGAGCTCCCAGGGGACTGGCAGGAAGCAGGAGAACACTTGCTGCAGCGGGAACCCACAAGTTGGAGGTCAGGACGGCTGGCGCGTAACCCCAGACAGGGTCACCCTGGGAAAGTTACCCCTCGGAATTGCATTTTCCTGAGTGGGGCTGAGAACTCCCTCTCCATCTGGCGTTCTTTTAGGTTGGAAGGTGTGTCTGAATACGCCTAACACCAAAAGTCATCTTCACCTGACAGGAGTGACCTCCTCCTTGATGTGTCCCGTATTCCAGTTCTGAAATTAAAACTCTGCCCACTCGCATGTTTGTTTTTGTTTTTAAATGATGCCCCATTCTACATTTTGACCTTAAGTGTCCAGCTTTAAGTCTCTGTTTCTAGTCCAGAGTCTAAGGTTTGGAGAGGTCAGAAGACAGAGCCGTGACAAAAAAAACCAACTGGGAGGGGAAACATTTCATTGTGTATTAAACAGTGCCCTGGGGAGGTGGGGGGAAGGGTAGGATAAATGCCAAAATGCAAAACAAAATTTCTATTAAAAGTAGCAGGGCAGTGGACGACCACACTCAGAATTTTTGCAAATGTTTCCTTTTCATGCTAAATTTTCATGCCAGGGGTTGATTAAAGGAAAAAAAAAAAGCAAATTGTTCTTTGTTTTGAACATTCTAGTGAAACCAAGTACACTTACTTCCTCCTTGTGCTACTTGACCTCAGGCTCCTCCTGGCTCTCTCTGGTCCAGGGAAGGATCTGGGTGGGGGAGGAGCCTGGGGCTGAGTTCCAGTTTCAGCTCGGTCGGGAGACCTTGGCCTGGGTCTCGGCCCTTCCCGGCCTGGGTCTTTTTGCATGTATCAGAGAAAGTGGCTGGGTGGAGGTCTCTGAGCCTTGAAATTCCTTGAATGAGGGTTGATGGCCAAAAAGGGACTTTCAGGAGGGTGAGAGTGTGCCAATCCTGACTGTAGCCGTGGAGATCTGTGGTCGAGGGGCCAGCTGTGGGTTTCACATGCTGCTTTCTCTCCCTTCAGGCCTGGGCAGTTTTCAAAGGGAAATTTAAGGAAGGGGACAAAGCTGAACCAGCTACGTGGAAGACCAGGCTACGCTGTGCCTTGAACAAGAGTCCAGATTTTGAGGAAGTGACGGACCGGTCCCAGCTGGACATTTCCGAGCCGTACAAAGTTTACCGCATCGTCCCGGAGGAAGAGCAAAAATGTAACTGTCCTCGATGGGCACCCAGCCCAGCAGAGGCTGCCCAGCTCGCAGCCGCGGAGGGGGAGCCTGGGCTGGGGTGGAATGGGAGCCTACAGGATCTGGGACAAGTGGTTTTTGATAAACAAAATAGTTATCTTCTTTGCATAAGCAGAGATGCAGATCTCTCTCCACCCACCTCACCCATTGACCAATGGCAGCTTCCAGCTGAGTGAGAGGCAGATCCTTGGGGAGGAAAGGGCAGGGAGATTGGGTGGCAGGCAGCTCTGCTGCTCACGGTCAGGCCAGGAGCCTGTGGGGCTCGGGGATGAGGTTGGGCCGGGGCAGAGATCCTCTGACTGTGCAGAAGGAGTTCCTGTGTTTTTTAGCAACTCGCAGCAGAGGCTAGGGGAAGGTCAGTGGGACAAAGAAGGGATGGCTGACTAGGGCAGAGGGGAAAGTTCCTGAGTGAACTTGCAGATGGTGGTGCTGTTAGTTTCATTGCTATAACTCATTGTATTCTTAGATCCTAATCATTGTTTGGGAACTCAGGATGTGAAAATTCCTTAAGTTTCTTCCCACTCTAAAACCCCAGGAAAGCATCTGTGAAGAATTTACAGCAGGGATAGCAACCCCTGCTGCACATCTGACCAGACTCCCTGCTCAGCGCAGACATCACTAATCAATCAGGAAGTATGGAGCTCAGATCCGGCCTCAGGATCCTTTTCAGAGTAGTGTCCTTTGCAGCTCTCTGGCTTAAAATATTCTGTTAACACGTTGATTTTCTTAGCCATTAGATGTAGCAATTAGAATGTTGTCACGGCATCCTTTTCTCCTTCGAAGAAGTCTGTTAGTCCGGTTAGGCCTGAAAGGAGTAGCACCCCCTTCAACTGTTTAGGGCTATGCAGAAATTCTGAGTTCGAGCTCTTCACACTGTGGGAAGGTTACAAATGTTGATATATAATTTTTAAAAAGTTACCATTGTAACCTTGACAAATGTATAGTGAGCCTGAGTCAGAGAGTGATTTGAGTCATTAATTCATGGGGGAACCGGCACGATGATGATTGTTCGGCAGGCTGTGATGTGCTGGTGTGTGTGGTCAGTGCAGGACAGAAGGCTGAGCCGAACCGATGGGCGTCTGACCTGGCAGTGCAACCCTGGTTCGGCTGTCCCCTTTTCTACCGGTGATTCGTAGCTTAATTGGTTATAAATTAACACCTGGGTTTACTGAGGCTACAGCCTAATTGATAGTCAGTATTAATTCAAACAAACTGATCTTGCCCTGGAAAGTCAGACAACCCTTCTGGGAGCCCTCTTAGATGATCCTCTGGAATGGCTTTGAAAGGCCACACAGTCATCTTTTTGCTCCCTCTCTCAGTTTTTGGATATTTTTTGCATCATCACATGGTAAATTGTGATTGGAAGGAATAGAGAAGTTTCTCTTACTCCCCTGCCCCCAGGATCAGCCAAGCTTGAACTGACAGGTGACCCTAACTTGTTTATAGCATGGAGCGCAGCCAGCATCACCTGCAAGGGTGGGTGTTAAAGAAGCAGGTTCTGGGGGGTGGAGAGGGGGAGAAACGTTGCATTTGCATAGCGCCTACATGGACCCATTCCCCTCTGTACTTCAGCGGTTTGCCAGCAACACGGAGGCGCCCCACCTGTCCGCTCCTTCCCCCGTCAGCAGCTCCTGAGGGAATTCTTGACTCTGTCAAAATGGAATTCAGCAAGGATGAAACAACAGGTCAACTCTATAGATCACTGGGACTAATGAATTCCAGCAAACGAGTGTTTGTGGCTTATAATACATCTCACCGATAAACTTAATGAGGCACATTTCTGGCCAGGGAATAGGCATAAGAGCGAGGAAAAAAGTTGCCTGATCAGAGCGCCTGCTGTGGAAATAAATGCTCACACACGTTTAGTGACTCTTGATGAAGGCGGGTTCAAGGCGGGCACGGGCCAGTCTTTGTGGTATGCTGAGCGTGTGCGTGGCATGTGTGCGCACAGATGCACATGTGTATATTTGGAAAGGCCAAAAAGAGATTTCCTGCCAATTAACTTAAAAAAAAAACAGAGAGAGAGAGAGAGAGACTCTAACCTGCAAACACGTGTGCTAGTAAACCTTCGAGTGTCTTCAAATGCCCAGCTTGTGAATTTAGCCTCTACGTGGTGGAGAAGGCCTGGTATGAAGAAGGCTACTTTTAAAAAAGATTGTATGTATTTATTTTTAGAGAGAGGGAAAGGGAGGGAGAAAGAGAGGGAGAGAAACATGAATCGGCTCCCTCTTGCACCTGCCCCAACTGGGGATTGAACCCCGCAACCCAGGCATGTGCTCTGCCCGGCATTCGAACAGGCAACCTTTTGCTTTGCTGGGCCACGCTCAGCCAACTGAGCTGCACCGGTCAGGATGTGGTGTTGACAGGAATTCATTTTAGATTCCAGCGAACAGAAGGAAGAGACCAAAGTGCTGCCTTTGTCCTCTAAGTGGACAACAACACCCCACTTCTCTCTTTTGACTCCGCTGATCAGGTGACTGGAGAAGCATGGGAAAGTAATTTCTAGGCCTTTCACAAACCAGGGAAGACACTTACGGACTTTTATTTCCTTCAACTCAGCATTAAAAAAAAAAAGAAACCCACCACTGCTTATTGCCCCAGCGATTGTCGTGGTGATGTGTCAGTGCTGTGGTCACATTTGGTCTTGTTTGTCCGGTCTTCCATAGGCAAATTAGGCATGGCTGCTCCCAGCTGTGTGAACGAAGTCACGGAGATGGAGTGCGGTCACTCTGAAATCGAGGAGCTGATTAAGGAGGTGAGCGGGGGCGGTGTTCGCAGGGGTCCGGCCTGACAGCAGGAGCCGCACGTGCTGCAGGGAGCAGTGCTGTCCGTCTCACCCTGCCAAGGCACCCAGAGCCTCGGGCTCTCTTGGCAGACCTTGTCTCCACCCCGACAGAGGTAGAGGACTGGGCCACCTGTGTGAGGCCAGCCTCTGCCAACTGGTCAGCCCTCCCACCTGGTGTCCCCTCCCTAATCCCGAGGGCTGTGGCTGAGCTGCTGCTCTGTGTCAGTGATGTGCCCTCAAGCTCTAGCCTTTGCGTTTAAACATTCTGAATGCATCGTACGCTTTCTTGCCTTCTTAGCAGGCTTCAGTGAGCAAAATGTAAATGTTCCTTCCTGCTTGGGGTTGGCCCTCTGGCAGGGTTGTTGTACTAGCTCTTACGGCTGGTGGGGGGCCTGTCCTCTAGTGCACAGCTTTTCATCCTCCAAGGGTTGGAAATCCATCTAACCCAACCCGGGAGAACTGCATGTGAAGGCGCAGTGAATAGGCTGTAAGTAAAGACCTAATGGGGTCCCCTGCTGTGGGTTTTTGTGTACCACTTTTAGCTGTTTGGATGTCATTTTCTTCTACCTTTAGCCTTTTTACCTATGCTTTTTATGGCTATTACGAGCTGGGCATTGCATAGCTAAAATAATCCCATAGAGCCCTTGCCAAAGGTGGTGTGGGTGCTATATAAATTCTTCTCAATTCACGCAGCAATGCTGGAATCCTTGGGAGTAGCTTGGCAGTCAGAAAGTGCAGGTAACAAAATATAAGCTACTCTAAGCTGCGTGGCTTTTCTGCACACACAGGACAGCCATTAAGTTTCTGGATGGTCTTTGGCAGCAGACCCACTGAATTCCTGGCTTCCGGTCTCCAAAGTCGTCCCATTTTGCATAGTTCTGTTTTGCATACCAGGCTTTTCTGCTGACTCAGCTAAGAGAGTGAGATAATCAGGTTGTCGCACCGGGATCACAGGAAAAACAGATTTCAGAAACGTTTCCTAACTGGATTTACCAACTCCGTTAGGAAATGGGTCAGAGATGAAACATCTAGACGTGGCACGTTGAGTGAGGTTTGCTAGAAGCGCAGCAGAATCTGTTCACGGGCCCGTTCAGTGTCACGGCATGTTGATGTCCCAGAACCGGCAACGGGCAGTTGCATGTAAAAGCCAATAAACTTATCAGGTGCCCTGAAGAGGCTAGTAATTCAGTCACGTGGTTTGATCGCTAAGCCTGCTGGATTGTCTTTGACCTTTCAGGATACAAAGTAAAACTTCCCTTTTGTTTTATGAGCTAAAGGTGACAATATGGTTTTAGCTAAGCATCAGCCATTGTCTTTATGACACTGGGGTACTGCTTTGGAAGCCTGGTGACTGCACTGTCTTCTCTCTTGTCCTGGGTCCCACAGCCTTCTGTGGACGAGTACATGGGGATGGTCAAAAGGAGCCCGTCGCCACCCGAGGCCTGCAGGAATCAGCTCCTCCCAGACTGGTGGGTGCAGCAGCCCAGCGCAGGTGAGGATGGGAGCCCAGAACTGCTGGCAAGTGCTGTGGGGGCTGGACTTGCTGGAATGGTTTTAGCTCTGTAGCTGCTGGGGTGGGGCGGGGCCGGGTACTGTTACGTTTTATTGAAGGAACTGAGCCCAGAGAGGTGGCCCTTGATGGCAGAGCCACACCCTTAGCCCCATTCGCCACTGTCTCCCAGGAAGCTGTAGATGTCCGTCCCATAGGATGTGTCTGCTTCCCACGCTCCCATCCTCCCACCCCTGCAAGCTTGGTGGCGGGGGGAGTCAGTGAACTTCTTCAAGACCAGAGGGGACTCAGAGCTGTGGGCCACGTTAGGCCCACCACCCAGTGTCCTCAGACGTTAGGGACCCTCAGAGCTAAGCACAGCCCAGAGTGGCAGGAGAGCAGGAGAGCTCAGGGACCGGCAGTTGCTCACTCGGGACCCTGGATTTGCATCCCCCTGTCAGAAGTTGTATATCTTATATGAGGCTCAGTTTACTCATCTCAAAAATGGAGACCCCAGGACTGGCCCGCCAGGGTCTTGAAGCTAAATGAGCCATTCACCCTCTTATTAGCTTTGGATGACTGCCTGCCTCCCCACCCCTGCCCCCACCACTGCTGAAAATGACCCTCCGACCCTCTGTCCAGGCCAGTAGTGCTTTGCTTCCTCCCTTGGCCTCTCTCCCACTGGCCCCCGAGGAAACCAGGAGATGACAGCTGGCCTAATGGGCCTCAAAGCTTGTCAGGGTGTGGGGTGCTACCAAGGCAGGGGTGCCGGGAGAGCTGGCTTGGGCCTGAGCTCCCTTCGAGGCAAGCCCTGGAAGGTGGGCGTGCAGTCCGGCGGTATTCTGGGAGCAGGCCCTCAGGGGGAAGGAAATGTGGCCCCACAATGTCACACTGACACGTGGTCAGAAATCCCACAGCACAGAGGAAGTCTCCCCCTCCATGCTGGTTGGGTTGAGGTCTGGTTTTCTGCATTTATGAAACATGGGTCGCCACACTGCGAGGGAAAAACACCGAATTCAGCGGAAGCCTGTGGCAGGGCCTCAGGAGCACGCCATATGCGGCTTTTGAAGAAACTCTGGGAGAGGGGGGAGCACTGGGACTGCTTTTCCTGCACACAACTGGGTCGGGCTGCGTCTGAATCGGCTGTTCTCTCCCTCCGACAGGCTTGCCACTGGTGACGGGGTACACCGCCTATGACGCGCACCATGCAGGTACGAGTGCCCTGAGCTGGGTGGGGTGCAGGGACACTCTTTGAAGAGAAAACTCCAAGGACCTGTGTGGGTTCCTCAGGGCCCCTGGAGGAGCACGATCTGGGGGCGGAGGTTGGCACCCGATTCCTCCTTTTTACCCTTTGGTTTGGGAGTGAGCAAGTGGCCGGCCTTTTGAGCCTCATCTTGGGTTGGACCAACAAATATATCCAAAGGACTCTTCACAGGGAGAGATAGTGTGGGGATAGACACACGCAAGGCCCAGCTCTGCCCCGTCCTGTGACACCAGGCAGAGTAACTGAACCACTCGGAACCTCAGGCTTCTCGTCTGTAAAGTGGGAACAACAGTGACAACCACCTCATGGGAGTGTTGTGAGGGTTACACATCGCATCAGTAAAACTTTCGGGTAGGGACATACTGGACAATGGATGTCACCAGTGTCAGTTTCTTTAGTCTCTCCCACACCTAAATTTGTAACAAGAACAATATTAATACTGATAATGGTGGCGATACTGTTGGTAGTGATGGTGATGATCATAGCTATCGTGGTGATGATGGTGATGGTGGTGAGGATGGTGAGGATGGTGGTGAGGATGGTGACGAACATTAGTGAATGCTGACTGGTCCAGGATCATCGGTGAGGCTCTCATGGCCAATCTCATTATGGCTTCCCACCACTACTAGGTAGGTGCTGTTACTGTTCCCACTGTATCAGCTCAGAAGCCCTGTCCCATAACTTGTGGGCTGCAGAGCTGGGGCCTGGCCCCAGGCTGTCCCACCCATGCTCCTGCCCCCAGCAGAGAGAGGTGGCCTTTGTGTCACGTTTTGTCTAATTATGCTGGGGACTTGGACTGCGTTCCTGCTACGGCCCCTGGAGCATGCATTCAGGCTCGCTGATGGTGTCTTCTGAGCAAAGGGGGCTGGTGTCTTCCCTGACAGCTGCCGGGTTCTGTGACTGGAACAGCTTGACTCATCCAGATGGACCATGTAATGTTAGGGCTGGGGACCCGAGGCTTGGTGCAGAGGAGGGAACAGGGCTCAGAGCGAAGGGCCTGGACTGCGGCCCTCATGGGATGAGTGTTTTGGGAGGTAGAAGCAGGTTCTCACCCTGGCAAGAAAATTTTAAAGAAACACTGCTCCTGTTCACCAGGCTCTTATGTACTGCACAACAGTCCTGTGAGCTGGATGGAGCCCATCATAACTTGGGCTTCACAGATCAGTAAGCTGAGGCTCAGCCAGGACCACACAGCGGGTAGGCGGGGTTGCCGAGTTCGAGCCCAGGCGAGTCTGCTTTTAGATTTACACTGGGCAGCACCTTGCTCACCAGAGGTGCAGCTCCTGGAGGCCCTGGGTCATGGGACTGGGCCTTTGACCTGCGTAGCTCTGGGCTGTGGCCCAGGGAGTCTGCTAACCAGTGCTTTCTGGGGGCAGGAGAGTACCCAGGCACTGGCTGCAGTGCCTGGGTGAGAAGACAGGTCTGAGGAGGAAGCTCCTTCAAGTTGTTTCAGAGCTGTCTCAGCACGCAGCAGGGAGAGCAACTTGTGGCCCCTGCCTCGCGCAGAGAACATCCTACAGCATTCCACTAGAAGCTGTGGACTTTGGTACCTCCGTTCAGTTCACATAGCTCCATTCCCCATATACATAAGTTGTCAGGGGTTGTCAGTTCTTAACCCTCAGGGACAGGTAATATGATGAGTGAAATGTCAGGTGAAAGACAATAGGGAGTGGCAGAGACTGTGGCAAAATGGAGGGGCCCACGCTCCTCCGGGCTGCTTGTGGTGGTTCCTGCCATGGGGACTTGCAGACCCAGCCAGGCTCGATTTTTTCATGTTTCCAGGGGAACCAAAAGTCTGGATTCTTAGGTGAAATTTTCCCATATAAAAAGTCAGCAGCAAATTCAAGTTCATAACATCCCACTGTGCAGATGTAGCCAAACATGGCTGTGGCTGCCTGTTAGTGCTCTCAACTGTATGTATTTGAAATCATTGGGGTGAGTGACAATGTTTGAAACTGACAGTGTGTGCGGCTAGGTGCCTAAGAACACAGATGTGGAGCCAGCCTGCTGGGGAGGGAGTCCAGGCCCCCAGTTAGCAATTGTGCCATCGACAACAAGCACCTTAACCTGTCTACAACTCAGTTTTTCTCACCTGGAAAATGGGTATAATTGTTAATAGTCCTCACCGCAGGGCGTTGTTGTGAGGGTGAAATGTGCTAATTGGTCCAAAGCACCCGGTACGGCACTTGGGATGTGTGTGTAGACCGGGGACTGTGACTTACAATTTCAGGAGTCTCATCTATGTATTGTAGCTAATCTTTTGTAC
Source organism: Carollia perspicillata (assembly GCA_004027735.1). Lineage (NCBI taxonomy): Eukaryota > Metazoa > Chordata > Mammalia > Chiroptera > Phyllostomidae > Carollia > Carollia perspicillata. The sequence goes on from PVKM010030575.1 coordinate 10,195, forward strand.
GTTACTTAGACTTATTTAATAACTGCTTATGTGGTACTGACATCTGCTAAGTCAGATGCAAGCTCCATCAGTCCTCACAGCCACCCAGTGAGGTGGGTGTGTGATTCTCCCCACTTTGTTAGTAGGGAAGCTGGGGCACAGAGCGGGGAGCTGCTGCCCCAGGTCACACAGCTGGGGTAACACACCAGGCAGTGGGCTCCGGAGTGGGCGCCCTGCTGCTGCCGTGGTCGGACTGCTCCCAGCAGGGCTGTCGTGGAGGGCGGGTGGGTGTAACGGGAACAGGACAGGGTTGCAGCGGGGCCCTTAGAATTGCGAAGGGCTGAGCTGAGTAACTGGGGACCCTTGACGGATGGCTTCTGCTCTGTGGGCCCTCACTGCTTACTGGTTGGGTGTGGCGAGTCACGGATCAGGTCCTTCTAGCTCGAACCTTCTCTGAGCCTAAGCTGCCCCATGGCTTTGGGGTCGCCAGGACAGCCCCACCCGGGCATCTCTGGGGCACCTCAGCTGCTGCTCCTTCTGATGTGGTCAGTTCACACAGTTGAGAGGCATTAGTGTGAAACAAGGCCAGGGCAATGGCAGAACACAGGGGCGGAGTGGTGACAGAGTCGTCTGGAGCGTTTCACCCATTTGGGACAAAGTTCAGAGCTGTTTCGGAGTGAAGGAAGTGGAATGTGTCAAGTCATTAGGCGATGGGGATGTTGCAGACTTGGAGGGTAGGAGGAGGGCGAGTGGGGGTTCACGAGACAATGGGTCAGATGCTGGTGCTGCTACTTACCTGCTGGGTGACCCCACCTGGGCCTTAATTTCCTCAAATGTCAAATAAATGAATTGGACGGGAGCACTTGCAGCTCTGGCTCCTGACCCTGCCCGGTTCTAGAATGCCCTTGAGCTCCAACAAGGGAGAGAACGGAGCCTGTGGACCGTAGTGGGGCGTTTCAGCATTTGACTGAGCACGTGCTTCCTGAGCAGGGCCCAGGGGGCGGTCCAGGGAGCCAGGTGAGGTGGGTGGCCACGCACAAGGCCGCCCCTGACAGCTGTGCAGGTGTGCACCACGCAGGTCTGGGGGCCACTGTGGAATCAGGCGGCTCAGTTTCTGTAGCTCCAGGGGTCAGCCCCGAGTTGGTCTTAAAAGAGCGTGTAATTCTTCGAGTTTAAGGCTATTAAAATGTAGACTTCTCTAGGAGTGCCCCTGGATTTAGCTGTTGTCTTTATTCCTGTCTAAATTGAGAAGTTCCCAAACTTTGGACACTTGAGCCCTGCCTTCACAATTGGCTTTCATATCGGTACTGCCTGGACTGTTATTAATATCCTAGTTTTCTCTAAATCTTACATTTTACAACTTAAATTTATTTTAAATGGGGGCCGTCTCTCGTTGCCTGGAAAAGGAGAACCAGTGTTACTATTGTAAGTAGGAATTCAGAGGTCAAAGCACATTCACTGAAAACCAGCTGTATGCTGTTCAGAAATTCCAGCCAGATATCACACCCACCCTTTGTTAAAAGGGGGGTCTTCAGGCTTAGGTGTTAAAGATGCATCGGCACCAAAGTGGGGCTGTTTTCTTTTCTAGGTGATCGGAGACTGAGTGCACATACGTACTCGTATCATACAGTGTTACCTGGTTAGATGGCTGTGTCTACGCTAGAACAACGTAGCCTATTGCCTACAGTGTAATGCAAGGGAGTGCTAGATTCCCAATTCGAGGTTTGATGAAAAGAAAGATACAATCTTTTTCTTGCCAAGTTCACAGTTCCCTGGAGGCTCCCTGGATTTCAAATTAAGAATCTATTTTCTAATGTGTATAAAAATTAAGAATCTATCCTGGCTGGTGTAGCTCAGTGGATGGAGCATGGGCCTTTGAACCAAACAGCCGCGGTTCGATTCCCAGTCAGGGCACATGCCTGGGTTGCAGGCCAGTTCCCAGCAGGGGACGCATGAGAGGCAACCATACATTGATATTTCTCTCCCTCTGTCCTTCCCTTCCCCTCTAAAGATAAATAAATAAAATCTTTAAAAATAAATAAATAAATCTACCTTATAAAAAATTAAGAATCTGTTTTCTATACAGTATAGCATTGCATAACAGCATTACAGCAGTGCCTGTGGGGTGGGGCTGGTCTAAGAAATGCAGTTGTCAAAGCCTCCTTACTCCCAGGGCGACTGGTAAACCGGAGCAGCGTGCAGCCCTTCCCAGAAGTGCAGAGAGCACTATGGTAGTTTTTATATTTGGAATCATTGGTTTCCTTAGTAATTCTGTGTATCTACTCGTGCTTACAAAATCATTATTTCTAGATGGGGTGCACAAACTTCCCAGAACGGCCCTAGACACACAAAAAGTTAACCCCCCTCTGGCTGGTGTAGCTCAGTGGATTGAGCACGGGCCTGTGAAGGAAAGGGTCGCTGGTTCGATTCCCAGTCAGGGCACATGCCTGGGTTGCAGGCCAGGTCTCTGGTGGGGGACGCATGAGAGGCAACCACACATGGATGTTTCTCTCCCTCTCTTTCTCCTTCCCTTCCCCCTCTCTAAAAATAAATAAATAAAATATCTTTAAAAAAGTTAAGCCCCCGGTTTGAGAGAAAGAAAGGCTCTGGGTGTTTGTGCATGAAGGGCCAGGGAGCCCCCTTTCCCTCAGGGCCTGCTCTGTCCCCCTCTTTGCCGCAGCCTTCTCCCAGATGGTCATCAGCTTCTACTACGGGGGCAAGCTGGTAGGCCAGACCACCACCACCTGCCCTGAGGGCTGCCGCCTGTCTCTGAGCCAGCCGGGACTGCCCAGCGCCGCCAAGATGTATGGGCCCGAGGGCCTGGAGCTGGTGCGCTTCCCGCCCGCGGACACCATCCCCAGCGAGCGGCAGAGGCAGGTGACGCGCAAGCTGTTCGGGCACCTGGAGCGAGGCGTGCTGCTGCACAGTAGCCGGCAGGGCGTGCTGGTCAAGCGGCTGTGCCAGGGCCGGGTGTTCTACAGCGGCAATGCCGTGCTGTGCAAGGACCGGCCCAACAAGCTGGAGCGTGACAAGGTGGTCAAGGTCTTCGACACCAGTCAGTTCTTCCGAGGTTGGTACCATGTCATTTTGCTGCCAGAATCTTAAAAGAACATACCTCCTTCCCAGGACCATTTGCCACCCGCAGTCCCCGTGGGGACCTGTGGGCCAGTGGCATGGCTGCAGCGGGGGCGCTCCCTGCGTTTGAATTCTGCTCTGCACTTTTGCACTGAGGGATAGACTGGGAGGTGCAGTACAGTACCTTCCTCTCACAGCTGTTGAGACAATTAAGGAACTTAGCACCTGGCGGCTCTGTTATGGACCACCGCTCCAGCCTGGGAGCTGATTAGAATGCATTTCTTTCCATTGTGCCCAGGGGTCAGAATTTGCATCCTGGCCAGGCCCCGGGGAGGTTGGTGTGTGCTGCCCTGGTAAACACTGAGCCCTCAGGACAACACCACACACCACAGAGCTGAACATCAGCTCTTCCTATTCGAGAGGCATGTAATTAGGACCCCGCTGTGTGTGTGTCCCTTCGGCCAGGGTGTCTGAAACCAGTCGGGCTGTCTGCAGGACTGGGTGGGAACCCTCCGCCGTGCTCCCAAAGCCCTCTGCCTCTCTCCCGGTCACAGCCACGAGCTAGTGTCACATCTCTCTGGCCACCTGGCCTGAGAAATCCAGGAGGCTGCAGGGAGAATGGGTGCTGGGAAGGTGGGCGAGGTGGCGTGGGTGAGCTCAGGTGTGAAACCAAACCCTGCCCCTTCCCCCTCGTGTCTTCCCAGAGCTGCAGCACTTCTATAACAACCAGAGCCGGCTCCCCGACAGCAGGGTGGTGCTGTGCTTCGGAGAAGAGTTTCCGGACATGACTCCCTTGCGCTCCAAACTCATTCTTGTGCAGGTAAGAACAGGAGGTTTTGGGGCTCGTGGCCTGGTCTCCCGGCCTGCACATCAGGACCCAGTTTGTCCTTGGGCTGCGGAACAGGGAGCAAGGACTGGGGTGATCCACTTGTGTGCAGAAGCAGGCCTGGGTGAGACCTCCAAGGGTCAGAAGTGGATTCTTGCCACCTCTGAACTACCTTCTCATGTTCTAGGGCTCTCGTGGTCTGTGTGTCCCCGCCACCTTCATCCCCCTTTTTTGGTTTGGTTTGGTTTTTCAAAGCCAAAACCCCTTTTCCAGAAAGATTGCATCTTGCCTTAAGATCTAAGTGACAGATTAGGGTTTTGCAAGCCCTTATGTAACTCTAGCCAAAGGACTGAAGTTCTAACAGTGGAATTCTGGACACTGGCTAGTCAGGTTGGGCCCATATTGAGAAAGCACATACCAGAGTCTTTGTAGGAATACTGCTTGTCCTTCCTTTGCATCTTCCTATTCTGGGTTCATTCATTTGGGACTCACGAGGGGGTTCTGAATGCGAGCTTTGGGCTGGGGTCATCAGAGAACATGGCGAGGGTCAACGGAAGCCCCACCTCCCTTCCCACCTCCACCTCTGACCTCTATGCCATCCCTCCAGGTTGAGCAACTCTACGTGCGGCAGCTGGCGGAAGAAGCCGGGAAGAGCTGTGGTGCGGGGTCCGTGATGCAGTCTCCCGAGGAGCCGCAGCCGGACCAGGTCTTCCGGATGTTTCCAGATATTTGTGCCTCCCACCAGAGACCCTTTTTCAGAGAAAACCAACAGATCACAGTTTAGGTCTCTCTCGGTCACGGCACCCTGCCCACATCTCACGTTTCTTTATTACAATGACTGTTGTAATTATTTAAGGATGTAGATCCCTCTGACCTGGGCTGGGGCTCCTACCTCTGCTCTTAATTTAGTAAGGGCACCCTCGGGGGCCCTGCTCTGATGTGAACATGGAGACTCGCCCCGACGGGTCTGGAGGCTGCAACTACAACCTCCGATTAAAACATTTATTTCCTAATTATTAGTTGCTATGATCTTTGCAGCATTTTTTGATAATTGATATTGCCGAAGAATTTTGGAGGTCAATGCTGCTTTTCTTTTTGTCTTTATCTTCTGTTAGAGCTATACAGACTTATGATTTCGAGGGGCTGGTTCAACGGGAAGTGTCTTTTTGCCTTTAAGCATGTTAACAAGATTTAAAAATGCTTAGATACCAGCCTCCCTTTAATAAGGGAGACCAAACTCTTGGCTTGTTCGCAGAATGTATAGTCTTCCTGGAATTTGGTGCCACAGGGGCGTTTCCAACTCCAAGTGTTCTGATGTATCTTCAGAGGACGAAAACTGCCTTTGGCGCTTTGTTGCCAGCGAGCTTAGGCAAATTTATGTTCTCATTGTTGTAGTTGTCAGCCCCGATACCTCTCCGTTTTCTTCTTTCTAAATGCTTTTGCCCTGTTTAAAAAATATTTGTAATTTTAATTCTCCTCTTGTAAACTACTTTGAACCTCTTTTCTTTTTATAAAGTGGGTAAGCTATAAACCACAAGTTCAAAAATAATTGTGGATTGTACCAGCCTTTTGATTGTGCCTCGGATTTAGTGACCCCACTCACTCACCAGCCCGTGGCGCTGAGTGGGCGGGCGGGCTCGAGGGCCCTGGGGGCTGCGGACGGCATGCCAGCTCGTCACCATTACCTGGGCCACTGGGCGGGCTGTGGCCAGGAGCGTGCCTCCCCCCATCCCCCTCGAAGCTCTCCGAGGTTCGAGATGGCCCCTCTGCATGCTGAATTCCTCAACAGAGTCCTCCAGTGGGATTGCAGCGGTGGAGCTCCAGTTTCAATTGTGGAAGAACTTACCCTATCTACTGGCAAATAAGATGCATTTGCTACCCAAAATGTGTCCAAGTGTTTATCCTAAATCATGATACTAATCGAGAGCCAGGGGCAGAACGCTAATAACAATGGCTTGGCTTAAGGGCGAGGGCAGTTCACAACACCTCACTGCCACCTCACCGACCCTGTGCTATGCAGAGTTCAGCCTCTCCACGACCACTTTCAGGTTTAAAAAGCACGTGGGCCTTTCCCCCGCCAAGTAGACCTGTTTTGCTAGATTGGGGTGCCTCTTATTTGTCTGCGTGTCCTGCGCGGTGTTCCAGGACTGGCAGAGATCGGCGCCCATGGTGCGTGCCGAGCACCTGCCCCACTTCTTGGTGGCGCAGAGTTTGTTCATCTGGCCAAGTCGGTCCCACCGTGGGTGTAGACACCAGGCACGTTTGGGGGTTGAGAGGGTGCTTTTACTTTGCACCCGCTCTCTTGGGGGTGGGGAGAAGAAGCTGTTTTGTATTCTTTTCCCTTTATCACACAGCCTGGGTCCCTCCCACCCCGGACTCAGAATCTCACAGTGAAAGAGCAAGAGGGGGGCTCAGCTGCCAGCCCTCATTTAAGACATGGGAGAAGGAGTTGGGGGCAAAGTGCCCCAGCTCAACCGGGCTAGTGGCCTCACAGCCACGGAAGTCTCTGACAAGATCCGAGACACCCAAGAATGCCCCTTCGCTCTCCCTTGCGCCTGCTGTGAGCGCGGTGCCAGCGCAGCCAGATGATGGGGTCTCGGGGCCAGGGCAGGTGGAGGCGCTAGAGGTGGCCCAAGGACGTGGGAGGGCTCCCGCCTGGTGGCTTTTCTCCTTTGGCTCCTGAGCGAGCATGACATTTCTGGGGATAACAGAATGGCTGTCTGAAATTGTGTACGACAGCAAATTTGCTTTAGTCTGTAGCTCAAATGAATGTTAAAGCACACATCTTTAATATGCTAAATGAATATTTATTTATTAATTTCCCCCCACGGTTGTTTGTTTGTTTTTAATATATTTTATTGATTATGCTATTACAGTTGTCCCATTTCCCCCCTTCATTCCCCTCCACCCTGCACACCCCCTCCCACCCACATTCCCCCTCTTTAGTTCATGTCTGTGTGTCATAAGTTCTTTGGTTTCTACATTTCCCATACTATTCTTAACCTCCCAGTCTATTTTCTACCTGCCATCTATGCTACTTATTCTCTGTACCTTTCCCCCTCTCTCCTCCCCCCACTCCCCTGTTGCTAACCCTCCATGTGATCTCCATTTCTGTGGTTCTGTTCCTGTTCTAGTTGTT
>PVKM010030577.1:0-17217 GCA_004027735.1 Carollia perspicillata
TGCCTTTTGACCCAGCAATTCCACTGCTAGGATTATATCCCAAGAACCCTGAAACACCATTCCAAAAGAACCTATGCACCCCAATGTTCATAGCAGCACAATTTACAATAGCCAAGTGTTGGAAGCAACCTAGATGTCCACCAGTAAATGAATGGATCAAAAACTATAGTACATATACACAATGAAATTCTATGCAGCAGAAAGAAAGAAGGAGGTCCTACCCTATGCAACACCATGGATGGAACTGGAAAGCCTTATGCTAAGTGAAGTAAGGCAGGCAATAAAAGACAAATACCATATCATCTCACCTTTAACAGGAATCTAAGCAACAAAACAAACAAGCAAGCAAGATATAACCAAAGACATTGAAATAGAAAATGGGATAACAGTATCAAGAGGGGAGATAGGAGGGAATTTCAGGGGAAAAAGGGAGGGGATTATAGGAACAAGTATAAAGGACACATGGACAAAAACTAAGGGGGGTAGAAATGGGAGGGACGTGGGGAGCACTGTGGGGGGGTGGACTGGGACGGGGGTAAAAGACAGAAAAATGTACTTGAATAACAATTTTCAAAAAAAAGTGAGCTCTGACAGCCTCAGCCCTACCATTACTAGTCATAAATAAATAAATAAATAAATAAGTAAAATAAAAATAAAAGACACATGGACAAAAACTAAGGGGGGTGGAAATGGGAGGGAGGTGGGGAGCACTGGGGGTGTGGACTGGGATGGGAGTAAATGACAGAAAACTGTACTTGAATAACAATTAAAATAAAATTTTTAAAAAATGTTTAAGGGTCTTCTACAAGCAGAAAAGGAAAGGCCATAACAAGAAATAAGAAAATATAAGGGGGGGGAGAACCTCACAGGTAAAGCCAAACATTCAATAAATACAATAAATCAGACATATAAAAAGCTACTATAAAGGTTAAAAGAAAAAGTATCAAACTCAACTCAAACTGTAATAAGTAGTTGATACACAACACAAAAAGAGCTAAAATAAAACATTAGTAACATAAAGCATGCAGGGGAGAGTAAAAATGAAGTCCTCATAGAATATATTCAAACTTAAACACCCATTAACTTAAAATAGTCTGCTATAGATAAAGAATGATGTGCATAAACCTCATGGTAACCACAAACCAAAAACCTACAAACGTTATACAAAGAACAAAGAGAAAGGAATCCAAACAAAACAATGAAGGAAAACACCAAACCCCAAAGAAAAAGATCAAGAGAAGAAGAAAGGAAAAGAGGACAACTATAAAAAACAACCTAAAGCAATGAATAAAATGGCAATAAGTACATACTTATCAGTAATTACTTTTAATGTAAATAGATTAAATGTTCCAATAAAAAGGCACAGGATGGCTGAATGGCTTTTAAAACATGACCCATCAACATGCTGCCTACTAAGAGACCCACCTCAGATCAAAAGACACACAGACTGAAAGTGAAGGGATGGAAAAAGGTACTCTATGCAAATAGAAACAAAAAGGAAGTTGGGGTGGCAATTCTCATATCAGACAAAACAGACTTTAAAACAAAATTTGTTTAAAAAGACTAAGAAGAACATCACATAATTGTAAAGAGGCCGATCCAAGAAGAGGATATAGCAATCATACATATCTATGCACCCAACACAGAAGCACCTAAGTATGTAAAGCAATTATTAATGGACATACTGAGATAAATTCATACAATACAATAATAGCAGGGGATATTATTACCCCACTTATATCAATGGATAGGTAATTCAGACAGGAAATAAGGAAATAATGGCTTTAAATAGCATATTAAAGGAGATAGACTTAATAGGCACTTTAATAACATTTCACTTCAAAACTGCAGAATACACATTTTTTTTCAAGTGTACAGGAAGAAGTAGGCTTCACTTCCTAATGGGAGAAGTGCATTGCAAAGGGACCTGCATACAGAACAGGAAGGATTTGTGCCTGTTTTGTTGCAACCTACCACAGTGGTAAATGAAGAGACAAAAATGTTAGGTCTAAGTCAAGTCCCTGAATACTCACTGTCCTGCCCAGACAAGAAGCAGGAGCAGAGGAAGCTCAGATGAAATTCAATGGCTGGGAGGGGACAGTAGGAGCCAGGAGCTGAGCAGGTCCTGTGCTCAGCTGGGCCTGTGACCAATTATCCTTCCCATGGCCTGGGGCCCCAGGCAGCCCAGGGAGGAGACGTGCTTGTGTGGTCTGCTGTCTTTGTGCACTCCCTTCCTCCCCCTCCCCCAAATCTGCATGCCTACCTCTTGCCCAAGCCACCCCTCCGCCCATCTGAGCATTCTCCCAGACCCCCTGCCCTACCCCTGGTGACAACGCACAGCACCAGCTTGTGTAATTGCTGTAGTGATTACTTACAGCCATTTCATTAAGTTTTCAAATGCTTCCTTCAAATTGAACAATGTTTTTTCAAAGTCAACAGCTGGTTCGCAGCTTGAATGCAACCGTTAGGATAAATTAAATTAAAAGGGTAATAAAATCACAGTCTAAATTTAATTTCTGAAGAGTGCATAGGCTCCAGAAAAAGGCATTTAAAAATGCCTTTAAAATACAGCCAGAAAAGCAGAAGTTAATTCACTCCCTGATTATGTCAGCTAATGGGCACACTGGAACAATTAACCACATAATAACTGGTGTGGACAAAGGCCCAAGCTCACTCCCAGAGCTCTACTGTACAGTCCACAGGGTCCACGTGGGAAGGGTGGTCAGACAGAGGACTTGTATTTGCAAATGTCCCCACAAGCAGGTTCAGAAAAAGGTCCCTGTCCCCTGAAGCAAAATAACAGTGAATAGTATCCGAGGCAGGCCTCCTTCCCAACACACCTTCCCATTACCTGTAGCTACCTGGGACTACTTGGTAGGTATGCCCTGGCATTACCTGTCAGAATGGCTGGAGATTCTTTGCACTTGCTTATATGCAGGTTGCAAATTCAGTCACTGAAAACCTTTGCCTCTAAAGGATTAGCAAGCTATGCCACTCAAAAACATGACACTTTGGCATAAGGATTATTTTTGATCTAAGGCAATTGAGTAAAAACAGGTACAAGAAAAGCTCTCTGGCCCTGGATGGGTGGCTCAGCTGTTCAGAGCATTGTCCCATGTACCAAAAGGTTGAAGGTTCAATTCCTGGTCAGGTTACATACCTAAGTTGCAGGTTTGATCCCCGGTTGGGGCACGTAGTGGGGGCAACCAATTGATGTTTCTCTCACTATCAATGTTTCTCTTTCCCCACAACAAAAAAATTAATTAAAAAAAAAAAATATGTCCTTGGGTGAGGATTATGGGAGCGGGTGGTGAGGGAGGGGAAAAGGAAAGAAGTCTCTTCGCCCTCTCCCTATTTGTCTAAAAGCAGGACAGACATGTGTAAAGGTGTCTCCCTTCCTCTCTCTACCACATCCCACCTCCCTAAAAGAAGCTAATCAATGAAGACAATGCTGGACACTTCCTAGCATGGAACTGGCACCATAGGAATCTACATGACAGCCTTACTAACTAGCCCTTATCTTTCATTAGCTTCCCCATATAGTCACCTTCCCACAATTTGCTGCCCTAGAAACTCAGTCCCTTTCTTTTGTATTGTCACTTCTCTAGCTATGTATTGCTCTTTTGTGAAGCTGCTATGTAAGCCCAACTTCTAATGGCCCCTTTGAGCTACTCAGCACTAGGTACTCCAGGTATATGCTCAATGTACATGTTAATGAACTTTTTCTCCTGTTTTTCTCTTATTAATCTGGTTTTTGTCAGTCTAATTCACAGAACCCCCAACCAATAAATCTAAGGTGGGGAGAGGGAAAGATAATTATTTTTCTCCCCTATACCTCAAAGGCAACTCATCTTGGAACCCATTTAAAAAGCCTCACACGTTTCCCAGGACCCGCCCCTCACTCCATGCTTTGGAGTCAGCCTGGACTTGAATCCCCACCTCTGCCACCTGGACAGTGGTCAGCTCACTTCTCGGAGCCTCAGTTTCCTCCTCTGTAAAAAAGGAACTCATCTATTCTTTCATGCAGTCAGGAGATGTTTACTGAGCACCTACCCTGAGCCAGGCCCTGTCAGAGGTCTCCAGTGAGCCCGCCAGCCAGAAGTGCCTCCCTGAAGGAGCCCATGTTTTAGCTGGCAGACAAATGGTGAACACAATCAGGAAGTGGTGTATGTGGAACGGAAAATGCCCACTGAGAAGGGGCATTTGGAGGAAAGGCCTGAAGGAGGGCAGGGAGCCAGCCACATGGACATCTGGGTGAAGAGTACCCAGGCAGAGGGAATGGAAAGGCAGAGGCAGGAGGGTGCCTGGAGTGGTCACAAAAGCAAGGAGGCCAGTGCACCTGGAGCCGAGTGAGCAGGGACAGTGGTAGGAGACTAAGTCAGAGAGCTAACAGGAATAATAAGATCCCATTCAAGGGACTAACCCGTTCATTCAACCAGGATTTACTGAAAGCTTAATACAGGTCAGACAGAAAGGATGTTGTAAGGATGAAATCAGGTAAAGGGAAGGCAGTTCCTGATGCCGAGTAAGCTGCTGACACCTCAGAGAGATGGACCCCTGCATCCTGGGCAGGGGAACTGTTCAGGGGAACCTGCATCCTGGCTCCGCTTTCTCCCCCTCAGTGATGATGCTGGTTCCAGAGCCATTAGAGTCAAAAGTGTAACCTGCTCTTTAGCGGAGTGCCCAAGTGGCTACAGTCATTTCTTCTCAGACGTTGGTCCAGGCATAGAAGGTCTGTGTCACAGCAAGAACACTGCTGTCCAGTAGGCTCTCAGAGGATGGCAGCTGCGGGGTGAGGGCCACTGAAACTGGTACCTGTGGAATGACAGCTGGGAGGGAAGAACAAACAGAAAGTGCTCCTGCTCAGGTGAGCCACCCTGTGCAGCCCTGGCTGAAGAAAGACAAATACCATAGGATCTCACCTATAAGTGGAATCTAATCAACAAAACAACCAACCAGGCAAATTATAGCCAGAGACACTGAAATACAGAACAAACTGACAGTAACCAGAGGGGCAGGGGAGGGATAATGGGGGGAACAGAGGGAGGGGTTGTCAGGGAACATCTATAAAGGACCCACAAACAAAACCAAAGTGGGGGTAGAATCAAGGGTGGGACATGGGGATGGCTGGGGTGGGGAACAGTGGTGGGAGAAAATGGAGACAATTGTACTTGAACAACAATAAAAAAATTAAAATTAAAAAAAGAAATATCGAGATATAAAGTAAAAAAAAATTGGTCACTTTGGGTAACGTGTGTGTGCACAATCTCTTCTCTGCAAATCTGCAGCCCACTCGCAATACTGAAACTTTGGGTTAGCCAAAAAGTCCATCTGGTTTTTCCATAAAATAAAAGACATGTTCTTCATTTTCACCAATAATTTTATTGATTTGGATATTTTGAGTAGGTTGGCTATCTCCCAGGTGGTATAACATTGATTATTCTCAATTAATGTCATGATTTGATTGCTACCAACTTCAACTGGTTTACCCAACTGTGGAGTTCAGCAAGAAATTTCCAGCATGAAACTTCGCAAACCTCTTTTGACATGTTCGATCAGTCACAGTCTTTCTCCATACCCTGCACAAGTGTTTTTTGTGTTTCAGTTGCATTTTTACCTTTCTTGAATTTATAAAGCAAAATATGCCAAAAAATGTTGCATATTTTCTTCCACCTTCAATATTAAAATGGCTACACAAAAATTCACAGATTTTGATAAGTTTTTTTAAAATGCACACTGATAGGACACCTGTCACAATACAATTTCACAAAATTGTTTAGAAGGAAGTTAAAGACAACTAAGTGCTACCAGAGCCGTCTTATGGGAAAAACCAAATGAACTTTTGACCAACCCAATATTTAGTTTCTTTTTCCCCTGTTACCACCCAGCCTGGGCACCCTCTGCATTTACTAACCAGGTCAGCCACTAAGGGTGCTCAGTGCTCCCTTCCCCTCCCACTGGCCAAGCCCACACCCCACCTACACACACATGATTCCTGTACTTGCATAAAAAACCCTGGAAGAAAACACACGAAAGTAAATGTGGCCATCTAAGGGGAGAGAGAGCATGCAATGGATAAGAAAGGGATCGGTGCTTTTTTGTAAACGTCTTTTTACATTACTTTGATTTTTGAACTATGTAATATAATATAGCATCTATTAAAAATTAAATTAAGAAAGCATATCAAAAATGCAAGAAAGTGACTCTGACATTCTTATGGGGGCCACAGGTATGAACTGCTCTATAACTCCTGAGGTATAAGATACATTCTATTTCTTTTTTTTTTAAGATTTATTTATTTTAGACAGAGTGGAAGGGAGGGAGAAAGAGAGGCTGAGAAACATCAGTGTGTGGTTGCCTCTCACACACACCCCACCAGGGATCTGGCCCGCAACCCAGGCACGTGCCCTGACCAGGTGTCGAACTGGCAACCCCTTGATTCGCAGGCCAGTGCTCAATCCACTGAGCCACACCAGCCAGGGCCCATTTCTAAATCAAGTCAAACCCCCATTAGTTAATATAGATAATAAAATCAATATTATTTAGTATCTGGGGTCTTCTCTTCTCCAATGGTCTTACAAGCTTCCAAGGGTTTGGTCCAAATAATTAGAAAGGATTCAGTCTTCAGTTAGTGTGATCACCGTCCTCACAGTCACCGCCTGTGGTTGCACAGCATGCAGAGCACAGGGACCAGACTAGACTCTATCCCTATTGGCTTAAATCCCAGCTCTGCCTCTCACTGGCTGCGTGAACTTTAGCAACTAAACCTCTCTGTTCCTCAGTGTCCCCATCTATTAATGGGGGTAATAACAAGAACTATGACTTAGTATATTCAATAGAGTGAGACCAGTGCCTAGCACTAGTGAACAACTGATAAATGTTTGCCACTGTCATGGTCACCTTTATGCACAATGCCCCTGTCAACAACTGCCCTTGGGGATGGGTGGCAGATGCCCCTCAAGGGTCCTCTCCACTGATGGAGGCCTGTACTGGTGTCATGGACAACACTCTCAAGACTGCTGGCCTGAGTCCCTGTGGAGCCACTCCCACCTAGGACCTGCCACCTTACAGGGTCCTTTGCAAGGGGACTCACTCACATCATCACCCTCTCAGAAACTCAACACCTTCTCACCCAGTCCCAGTGGCCAAAATACCCCTCCTAGCACCAGCCCCCTTCGCCTCTGACTCCCAGGTGAGCCAGCCAAATTCCCCTTCCAAGAGGCTCAGACACCCCACCTTCTTCACATCACATCAGACTCTCCTGCAGGGCCTGCTAAAGTGCAGTCGGATCCAGCCCTCTGCATTTTCAGCCAGCACTCTGCATCTGCAGCAGAGTCCTCTGGAAAGAGGGCAAAGCTGTGAGCAAAAAGGAAAAAAGACACCATTTAATTTCTCAACAACTCACATGGCTGCCCAGAAACACCTTTGAATCAGCTCTAGTTTTGTTAAATTGAATCCATCATCAGTGTTGGCACTTTAGCTGCAATCAGACGATTATGACTGAGCCTCACCTCTGATGGCAGCCCCCACCACCAGGCCGGGAGGCCAGCAGTAGAGTACAGACCTTTTAAGCCTCAGGAAACATTCTGTCCACCAAAACTTATCCAGAACCCTGAAACTGGTGTGTCACATTTTATGCAAATTTGCATTAGGTAACTTGGAAATTTGGCGATTTACAAGTATTGCTAAAGACTTACATGTGCTCACATTTTAAAATAATACAGATCTTGCTTTACATTGCTGCCTCTGGGAAGTTCAGTCTTCAATAATGCATAACTGCAGGAATGAACCTCTTGTATAAATCTGATAAAAGTTGATCTGCTTCAGGCAAGGGGTGGGAATGGGGGCCCCAGCACTTAACGCTGCCTCCCTGTCTGTGCCCTCCCTGTTTCTCCCACAGGAACCTGTAGCCCCACTGTTGCCTGGGTGTTTATTTAGCTTTTTGGCTACAATCTCTTCAACCAATGTCTTTATTGACCTGCACAATGATCCACTCAATACAAATCTGTTGAGCATCTACTGTGTACCCATAGTATAAAATGGGCACATCGTCCTCATGGAGTTTACACTCTGGTCCAGCTCTCTCAGCAGCCTGAGAAGCCAGCATTATCATCGTTCCTGTTGCAAGATGTGAAAACAGGCCCAGCCTGAGGTCACACAGGTTGTACAAAAGCCACACTTGAATGCAGGTGGTCTGATTCCCAATCATTCATTTGCTGGTTGAGAAGGAGGGTGTGTGGGAATTGCAGATCCTGGCAAGATACCATTTCACCTCCACTACCAGTCTGCTGGGGCATCACTGCCTGGATCGCGTGCAAGGGGCGCTAGAGGGAGCAACACCTGCATCACGCCATTGCCCTCACTGAAGGCAGGTTGGGAGGTGTTTGGTGAGCACCCTGCTGCTTCCTCTCCTCCCCAAAATACATGTATATTAGAGTTCTGATATCAAAAGTCTACGTAGGTAGCCTGCCATGGAGAGGAAGTTTGAGGAGGGGCCTGTAAGCCAAGGCTGGAAAAGGGCTCACCTAGTTTAATACTCAGGCAAGAGAAGGCATCTGTTGTCTTTGGAGACCCAGAGATGGAAGTGGGGCTGGGGGCAGAGACTAAGATCGAAAATGAGGCTGGGGACCACTGCTGTGAGGACACATGGCCAGACCCCCTCCCCATTTCCAGCAGGCTGGACCCCAGATGGAAGGAAAACAGGTTGCTCCTTCACACGTGCGTGCATGGGTATCTTTAGGATACAGAAGGGCCATCCCCATGTAGGTGTCTTCAGCACCACCCCCACCGCCCCCATGAGTTAAGGCTCTTATTCATAACAGCATGGAATTCTCTCCCTCTGAAAAGTCTAGATTCTATGATTGTGCTTCACTTTGCTTCTGTGAAACAAACCCAAAGGCTTCCTTGTTCTTCTCACTTTGAAACCTGCATGTTTTCAGATCCCCGTGTGCTCCTGTGGATTAAGGAACAGGGCAAGCAGCTTGAGGTCATCCCCAGGTCCACTTGCCTGATTAGCAGCAGTGACTTGAATTTACCTGCTTTTACAGGAACCTTTGGCCTCAAGAGTCCTACTTTTCTACCAGCAGTATTTGAGGGATCACCCAGAAGGCACTAACATGTACTCAGAAATAGATCTGAGCCCACTGGGAGTAGTGGCTGCCTCACCAGGCATCAGCGTCCCCACCACCACAGGCCTCCAGATGCCCTGCTGTGTGCTTTGTGGCAGAGATGGAGGAGCAGGAGAAGAAAAATAACAGATTTTTTAAACTCAGTGCTATAGCAGGTTTACGTCAGAGCCACTTTGACCCAGAGTATTCCAGAACAGAGCAGCTGTTTCTGTGTTGACTCACCACCATCTCCCACCCTGAGATGAGATGAGCCATGCTCAGTGGGGCCACCAAAAAAGACCTGAATGTCTCTGGCCTCAGCCATAGAAATGTTCTTGATCGTGGTTGACCCCAGGGGATATCTACCCAACTCACAAGGAACTCTCCTTCCTAAAAACTACCAAGGAAGAGGGTGGGGAGTTGCTCTTGTACCATTAGCTCCACTCCTTGGACCAGCAATGGGACAGGCAGGTATAAGCAGCTGACCCACCAGGGCCAGTCAGATATAGTTTCATAAGAATTGGTGCTAGGGCCAAGAGACATGGGGTTTACTTCTGTGGAGGCTGAAACTTGTAACCACAGCCTCGCCATGAACGTCTATGAAACCGTATCTGTGTAGCTGGTCAGAGAGAAACAGAGGTGAGAGGTGTAAAGAAAGAGCAGGTTGATGCCTTTCCATGACCCGGTCGCCTACCTTCCCTGACCTTGATTCTCATGAGATGCCTCCATACTGTCCATGCTGACCAGGGTTCTTGGTTGCCCGCACAGGATTCTCTACAGCTAGTTTAGGTAACAAAGCCATTTATCAGGTGACATTCACCAAGTCTCCACAAGAGTCAGAGAGTCAAGTTTGAAGGGAGGTCCCAAAGCCAGGAACAGTCCCCAAATTATACTGCAAAAATATAACAACCAAGACCCTGTGGTTACCATGCATGCCTCCAGGCTGGGCCCAGGGCAGTCCTGCCAGGACCTTCCTCCCACTGTCCTGAGACCTTGGTCTGTACCCTGGCTGCACCCTTGGCTTCTATCTTGGGCAGGGAGGGCTACTGAGGTGTACAATTTCCCAAAGGTATTTCAAAGAAATCACAGAGCATGACAAGTGTCTGCTATGTCATTGTACTAACATCTCTATCTTTACCCCTGGGGGTGGCTGCTGCAGGGTCTTCTGATGAAACCCTGTGGGGTCTATTATCCACCACCACTGTTAGACAAGTGGAAGGGGCTGCAGCAAAGGGTCTGGTCCCCAGGATTCTATGACTAGGGGGTTGGCATCAGGTGGCTCCCCTTCCCAGATCCCATGTGCTTACCAGGGCCATTTGTCTGTGGGGACATGCCCAGCAGGACAGAAGCTCCTGCATTCATAACAGCCACCACCAAGTTTGCAGTGAGACCCTGTACAAGGGGCTTGCCTCTGGCTGGGGATGGCAGGGACAGGGTCTCCACCACAGCAGTCTGGTGGTGCAACTTAAGTGTTCCTCCTGCCTGCACAGCTTCTAGTCTAATGGCAGCTGTCTGGAAATTCTGTGACCTACTGAATCATTTTTACTCCTTTTCTAATTAAGACTGCTGGCGTGGCTTCTGTGGTTTGCAACAAAGAGCCTCAATGGATGCACCTGGGTTCCATGGCTTACAGCCAGTCTCCACAGACCGCACGCTGCCCTTGCTCAGGCAACATGGCTTCACCTTAGTGCCTGACCATCTCAAGGCATCACCCAGGGCAGCCCCAGGGGACCGAGCACCAGCCACCATCTCATTCATTCGCCCAGCCACAGGGTATTAAGAGCCTACTACACTTCAGTACCATACAGTCCACTGGAAAAGTATTATCACAAGGGGATGTGGGATCCACAGACAGAGGAGCAGCAATTAGAATAGTGGCAATAACACCTGCCAACATTTATTCATAGCAGATGTTTCTCCAAGCACTTTAATTCACTTAATTTCCACAATAACACTATGAGATAGGTAATATTATTGTCATTTTACAGATGAGGAAATTGAGGCACGGACAGGTTAAGCCACTTGCCCAAGTCATATTATGGCTTTAAGTGGCAGGCCATGACCTGAAGCCCAGAGGCCTTCTAACTACTCTACTAGTTCAGCTCCTAACTACTCCACTCCACCATCTCTCTAAGGTTATTTAGGGGCATCAAATGGAGGCTCTTAACCTAGTCGTGAGGACACAGGAGGAAGTGAAGCTTCCCTGGTTGGCTACCTCAAGGCCTGGAAGATTAGTAAGAGATAGTGAGCTGAAGAAATGGGGAAAGAATGGCAGAAGGGTCAGGAACAGCTTGGGGAAAGGCTTGAAGATGAGAGAAAGCTTAAAGCCATCCAACTCATCTTTCTGAGCTACTCCAAATACGACAGTACATGGAGAGTATAAAAGGATGGAGAACAGGAGGAAGTATCATTTGTCGTTTGCTTACTGTGTACCATGCATGCTTCGTATTAGTTAGAATAAGCAATACCAGCTGCTGTGACAAAACAACCACAAAATATTAAAGGTTTACACAATAAACTTTCATTTCTTATTCATGGAGAGTTCATCATGAAGACTCCTGGCAGCCACATGACCAGCACGTACGTGGCTGCTCAGAGAGCTGAGCTCCTCCCACCTTCTTACTCCACCGTCTTCCAGGGCAGGGGTAGCAAACTTTTCTATCAAGGGCCAGAGAGTGAACATTTTGGCTTTGGGGGTTCTATAGTCTCTGTCACAATTATTTAACTCTGCCATTATAGTACAAATGTGCAGTGATAGAGAATACATAAATGCATGAATGTGGCTGTATCCCAATAAAATTTTACTTACAAAAAACAAGCAGCAGGCAAAATCCAGCTCAAAGGCCACGGGTGACCCACCCCTGTTCTAAGGTATCAGAGCCTCCACCAGAACCTCACATCCAGCCAGCAGGCCAGGGAAGAGTAAAAAGGATGGCATGGGGGAGGCTGTAGCAGACCTGGTTGGGAAATGATGGCATCTTTCATGCCCCCAACGCACTGGCTGCAACTCAGTCATAGGGCCACATTTAACAGCAAGTGGGAAATGCAGGCTACATGCCCGGGGGGGGAAGAAAAGGGATTTTGGTGAAGTCGGCTGTCTCTGCTAAGCATGCTTTACATGCATCCCCTCACTCCCCCTTTGTCCTCTCCCAGTCCCAGCCAAGGGAAGTCTCTCTGCAGTCTGGGGAGGGATCCCACTCTCCCTACTCCTGCTTCAAGACATTGCATGATAACTCAAATCCCCTGGAGCCTCTGAGTTCTAAAAGAGAAGAAAAAATCGATTTCTTCCTCCTCCTCTGCCACAGCACTCCTCTGAGGTAACAGGTACCTCTTTTGATGAGAAGGAAAAGTGGGGCAGGGGAGGGGGGATTGAGGAAAGAGGGACAACAAAAAAGATAAAGTAACACAATCACACACTGTTTAATGACAGGAATACATTCTGGGAAATACATTCCAATTTCATAGCTGTGAGAACATCCCAGTGTGCTTAAACACATTTAGGTGGTACAGCCTACTTCACATCTAGGCTACAGGTATACCATGTCATATATGCGGTCCTTCACTGACTGAACGATTCAGCACATAGCTGTGTATAAGAATATAATGCTGCCTCACATACAAAAGCAGACAAGGGGGATGGAACAGAGCACACTTAGGTCCCTGGGGCCCACTTGGGATCAGGCCATTCCTCTCTGTGGGGCAAGAGATGGTCTGGGTTCCTGGCTTAGGTAGGGTGGTCAGGGAAGGCCTCTCCAAGGAGGTGAAATCTGGGCTGAAACCTGTAGGATAAAGATACCCGCTGGGAAACCAACCAGGGAGATGTTATTCCAGGCAGAGGGAACAGCAAGTGCAAAGGCTCTGAGGGGTTCAGAGAAAGCAAGGAGGCCAGTGTGGCCAAGCGCAGTAAGGGAGGGCAGATGAGCCATGCACAAGGGGCCACGGCGGCCTTAGGAGTAGTGTGGATGTTGGTATAAGCCCTTGTGGTGAGTGGTGAGCAGGAGAATGGCATGATCCAATTGTGTTTCACTGGCTCACTCTAGCTGCTGTGTAGAGAACACACTGTAGGGGGCACAACAGTAGCAGCCAGGAGCAGTTAGGAGCTGTTGTAGTGGGGCTGGGAAGTGATGGTGGCTCAGACCAGAGAACAGATGGAGGAACTGGATCCTGGTGCGCGCACGAGGTGTATATGAGAGGTAGGTGCTCCTGGCAGACTCACTGGTGTTGGGCAAGGAAATAAAAGAAGAAAATCTGGATAACAACTTGTTTTTGCCTTGAGCATTGTTGAGTGTCATCTTGGGTCATTCTGTTATCTCTTTACTCAACAACTGTTTCTTGAACACCTACTATATGCCAGGCTTCAGCCTAGGCCCTGGGGAACTACAGGGATCAAGAAAATAGTGTAGATGTCCCCAGAAGCCACCCTAAGTGACCTGTGCTTTCTGTGAAACACACCCTCTAAAGTTGCAGAGAGGGTCAGTAAAAAGGGGCAATGTGTTCCCCCAAATGAAAAATTTTTTTCACTGAGTCAGCAAATATTTACAGAGCCCTTACTACGTGCCAAGCACAATTCAGCAGTGAGCAAGACAGACAAGATCCCTGTCATTGTGAAGCCTGTATGGAGTAGTCAGAAAATAAACATTTTTTAAACATGTGCTTTGTTAGAAAGGTTGTGAGTGCTAAGAAACTGAAACAAGGGAAGAGGGAGGAATGCCAGAGCTGCAGTGTGAACCGTGGGTTCTGAGAAGTGACGCTAGAGCACAGATTTGAAAGAAGAATGAGCCCTGCAGAGAACAGATGGGAGGAGAGCTCCAAACAGGAGCAGCCAGAGCCGCAGAGACCCCAGGGGCCACATCCTGCAGCACGGAGCTGGAGGTGGGGGGGAGCTGCTGGACCCAGTGTTGCAGGCAGAGAGAAGGTGGGAGTAACGGGGTCCACAGTCATCAGTAGGGCCTGTGCACCATGGTGAGGACTTTGCATTTCACCCAGAGTGAAATGTGGACCCATCACAGAGTCCAACTTGCTGAGGTCCACTTCCTCCAGCTGCCCTCTCCCACACATCTACCAGCCCCCTTGAGTCTCAGGAAAGGCCAGACACAGTCACCCACCGTCACAGTCTTTCACAGCTCAACCAGTTTGGCTGTGGTCTCTCTAGGGCTGGCAATGTGACTTACAAGTCCCTCCCCCAAACTGTGTATTTGGGGGCATCTGTTCCAGTTTTATTGCTTCTGGCCAGGGCTTTGTACTCCTTCACAGATCAAATCACTGCCTCCTGTCCCCACTAATTCCAACAGCTGCTTACCATTCACCAATCCCGTGCTCTAATTACCAAGGGAAGAATTATAAACAAGTGTGTACAAGCAAACAGATGCTGTCATTTAAAAAATCGATCCATCTAGCAAAAATGCCCCACTTAGGACTGAAGTGGCATACTGCAAAGCATGTGTCTTAGTAGCATTTTCAATGAAATCAGAAAAACAATGGTAGAGATCACTAGTAAATTCCAAAGGAACACATGGCCAAGGTCGGTGTGTGCCACCCTTCAAGGCCAGGCAGGTCCATGGTACTCGTGCAGACAGGAAAATATTCACGGAGCTGTTGGGATGTCTGGCATGCCTTTATTCACAGGTGGGCGAGCCACACACGCTGCAGGCTGCATGTCTGTCCTCATGTCTCATGTCATGGCCCCTCTTCCCAGCATGGCACCTGTCCCCTTGCATGTCTCTCATCATCATCACCCCCAACAGGGAGTCCCTACCTGTTTAAGTACTAGAGGGGAACAAAGCCAGCAAGATGCCTGAAATTATATAACATAACATAACTCTGCGCATGCAAGCCCGCTTCATGTTATGGGAACAGTTTATCAGACCCGGTCTCAAGGCTATGAGAACACTGGTTATCAGGCTCCTCCAAGGCTATGGGAACACTGTTTCTCTTAGCTACCCAGATATCTGGGTGAGGAAGCCAGACTGCCTCCACTTACCCTACAGATAGGGGTGGTGGGTAGGGTATGGGCTCACTTTGTGGCTCCAACATCCAGGACCCAGAGCCATAGAAGAGACGCAGGGCTCCATCATGGTTCCAGATATACTTCTTTCTGCTTCTTCCAATCTTCCCCTGTCCCTTCAAATTGTTAGGACATCAAATTAAATTCACTCATTATTATTTTGTGAGGCTCAGAAGCAGCTGGTGATCCTCAGTTTGAGGTCTCTAAAAACCACAATGCAGGCTTAGGCGCATCCTCTTTGCTGTCCTGGGCACACAGCTAGACCACCTCCCAGCCTTCCTTGTGGCCAGGTTTGTCCTGAGAGGTCAAAGGAACCAGAACAGAAGTGATCATTGTCAGGGTTGGCCCATAAAAATCTCCCACATGGATCTGCCACCATCTTTCCCATCCATGGGCTAAAGGAAAAGGAGCCTGAGGCCCCCTGCAGAGGGTGGAGCCTCAGCAGGAAGGAGTATGGGTCCCTGACTGACTTCAAAAAACAGAGCTTCCTAACCTTTTGCACTGGGATACAATGAGAGGGAGAAACAAACTTATTCTGTCAGGCCAAATTTGGGGGCAGCTTGTTATGGCAGGGATCCTACCCTGAAGAACAAGTCCCAGAATTCATTCATTCATTGAGTTCATAATAAAAATAATAACATCTAGCCCTAGTTGGTGTGGCTTAGTGGATTGAGTGCCGGCCTGTGAAACAAGGGGTCACTGGTTTGATTCACAGTCAGGGCACATGCTTGGGTTGCAGGCCAGGTCCCCAGTGGGGGTTGTGTGAGAGGCAACCACACATCGATGTTTCTTTCCCTCTCTTCTTCCTCCATTCCCCTCTGACGCCCACAGCGTTATTGAAGAGATATGAGACAAATTCACATGGATGGCCTGGCTACTCCCTCAAGCAGGGAGCACCTCGGAGTGGCGTGGCCACCCTCTCTAGGGGAGAGTGCCTCACACCTCTGCCTAAACAAGCTTTTACTGGGTTTTTTGCACTGGAATTCAGGTACAACTTATTAATCATTCTCAGGCAGTAAGGATCAGATGATAGATAAGGAACTATTAGGGCTTATACTGAGTCAGGGTCTATCAGCTAAAAGGCTACAAAACTTTGGAAAACAAACTCATTTCCTGCTTGGGACTTTATCATTTAACTAAAATCATTCTTAGCAAAGCAGTCCTCACAGGAATTTACACATCCTTTCCCAGGCCTGATCACCCTGGGAGCCAGCCCATTCCAGCACAGGGCTGCGCCACCCTCTGTCATTGTTTCAGGCTTAAGTCAAGCAGAGGAGGTTAGGTAGTCAAGGAATTAGGAGAAATGAGGACTCAGGCTTCGTCAAAGCTGAGGGGCGAGAGTCCATCACCCCCTTTCTCCATAGCCCCCCAAGTCCTTCCCTGGGGCCTCCATGTGATCATGCCTGTTGTAGGTTGTTCTGCCCTTAGGGAATCTTATCCGTCATTGGCTAAGTGATCAAGCATTGGGGGCCAGTTATGAAAAAAGGAGCAGAAGGGGCGCTCCTTCCAGGGAGATGAGCTCTGTTTGCTTAAAAAGTAAAAGCAAACAGCTAGAACAGGAACACAACCACAGAAATGGAGATCACATGGAGGGTTATCAACAGGGAAGTGGGAGGAGGAGGTGGGGGAGGAGGTAGAGAGAATAAGTAGCATAGATGGTAGGTAGAAAAGAGACAGGGGCCGGGCAAGACTAGTATGGGAAATGTAGAAGCTAAAGAACTTATGACACATGGACATGAACTAAAGGGGGGGGATGTGGGTGGGAGGGGGTGTGCGGGGTGGAGGGGAATGAAGAGGGGAAATGGGACAACTGTAATAGCATAATCAATAAAATATATTAAATAAAAAAAGAAAGGGAGACAGAAAAGGAGAAAGGAGGGACAGATGAAGGAAGGGGAGAGGAGGAGGGGAAGCAGGGAGGGAGGAATAAATGATAGAAATAGGTTTCAAACTAAAAAACTAATACTGCCTATTCTTTAAATCCCAAAAAAGGAATCCTGAATAATAAGCTAATTGCATTGCATGTTAAAATACCACTTCACCTCTAACCAGGACAACCCTCGAGAACTGGAAAGCTGCACAAACACGTATCATAAAGGTTAAAAC
>PVKM010030578.1:0-17201 GCA_004027735.1 Carollia perspicillata
GGTGGGGAGAAAATAGACAGGGAGAGGGCAAGAGTAGTGTGGGAAACGTAGAAGCTAAAGAACTTATGACACAGGGACATGAACTAAAGGGGGGAGTGTGGGTGGGAGGGGGTGTGCAGGGTGGAGGGGAATGAAGAGGGGGAAATGGGAAAACTGTAATGGCATAATCAATAAAATATATTTTTAAAAAGTCCATACTCTGTGAGCCAGAAGGTATCTTCATGTCTGGTTTAAGCATCAGCAGAAAGTGTGCTGGGAAATTCAGGAGTCATTCTAGATGCATTCTGCATGCTGTCTAGAGCCAGGGGCTTTCTAAAGATGAAACGTCATGAATGATATGCCAGCTCTTGCTACTATAGGCAGCCCAGGGGTAGTTCGGTGGATGTAAAAGCTTGGAAAGGGGCAGGTCTGAGGAACTGCCCTATACCATTGCCAAGGGCAGTGGGAATGAGGGGCAAGAGACAGCAAGCTCATTCTGGCTCCCCGAGGGCATCTCATCCTCTTTCAGGTTGATCCACTTCCCTTTGGAGTCTCCAGATGCCTCCAGAAAAGGTGAGTCCTGTAGCAGCCCAACTCTTTAAGTCTGAAACAGATGTCCTTCTGGAGTCTTCAGGCAACCTTCTCTTAGGCAAAACCAGGTGTGGAAGGAGCAAGAAAAAAACTAGGGGATGGGGAAACTGTGTTTTTCCTCAGGGGGCCTTCTCTTTGCAGATTCTTACTGACTAGTGGCTCAAATTCACTCTTCTCCCATTATCCATGCAAAGGCCACTTCCTGACTATGTATCACCACTTAATCAACCACCTCTGTGCCCAGCCCATTATGAGGCACAGAGGTGCCTTCCATGGGGCAAAGAGGTGGCTTCCATAAGGGAGAGGGACACTCATTAAGGACTGGATTGCTCTCCCAGCTTGGTAAATTCCCACCCTCACCATCAAAATCTGCTCAAAAGTGACCTCCTCTAGGCCTCTGCTAATTACTCCTGGGCCAGAAAAGGCCTGAGACTCATGGTTATTATATTCCCACACTGACATTAGGGCTTTTGCATACTGTGGTTGGGTTCTGGGCCATGGCCTGACCCCTCATGGGCCATCCAAGATGCAAATCTCCAGTCAAGCTGGCCACCCAGTTGAGAGCTGAAGGTCACTCCCCTGGCCTCTCAGGATGTGATGAAATAAATTGCAGTGAATATTCCTGCCACAGACCGTCACCAGAGTTTATGACACCTTCGTGGGACCAGAGCAGACCGACAAGCAAAAGAGAAGCTGGTCAGGAGGGTCAGTCTCCTCATTCTGCTCCATCCTTAGACCTGTCTGCACCCCCTCTCCCCTTGTCTGAACAAGCAGCAAACCTTCCAATGCCATCAGCCATGGAACCCTGCTGTGCTGGGGAGGCCCAGACTCCCTTAGGAAGCACAGCCAAGGGCCTGCTGCAGCCCACAAGGCCATCATCAGGCTGACAGCATCCTTTGGGGAAACTAAGGGAACATGAGTCAGGGCTGCTACCCCCAGGTCAGTGAAGTGGGGTTCCCATTTAGGGGATGGATACAAAATCTAGAGTATGGTCTTGGCAACTGCCAGACTTGGGCTCACATTCTAGCTCCAATGAGCTTATTGGATCTAGGGAAAGCTATTTACCTCATTGGGCTTCAGTTTCCTCAGCACTTAAATGAGATAATGATGCACAGAAAGGTTTTAGCGCATACGTTTCCAGGGAGGCACTCAGTCAATGGGGGTGATTATTATTATTATTATTATTTTATGCTGGCATCAGTGGTACCTATGGAGGTGGGGAGACATCTATACCCAGGGCCTGGGGAAAAGAAAAGGGCGAAAGAGACAGTATGGGATATAGGGGAAAAGCTTCGGAGGAAGAAAGAAGAGGAGGGGGTCTCTACAGATATCATCTTACAGTCAAGGCTTTAAAACTCTACAGCAATATGAGAGGGAGGGACATGCCCAATAACAGTAGATGAACTTGTATGTTCATTTGTTGGTTAGTTGGTTGGTTGGCTGGTTGGCTGGTCTGTTCATTCACTTGTTCATTCATTCACTTAGTTATTGAATGCTTACTTTGTACCAAGCTCTAAGATAAGTCACAAGGACAGAGAGGAGAACAAGGCAGACAAGACCCAGCCCTTATAGAGCTTCTATAAGGATGGGCAGCAAAAAAAGAGAAACACTGAATAATAAATTGGAAGTACAATGAGAGCTACAAAGAGAAGGTGATCAGTCCTTGTTGGATCGGGCCTCGCCTACACTAGAGAGACTAAACAGAAGCCCCAGAATTTCACTCGGGATGTCTAAGTCAAGTACAACTAGAACAAGAGCATTAGGGGACACTAGTGACAGGTAGACTGTAACCAACAAAGTCTGCGGTGAGAAGCCCCAAACTGGATGGACCCATGACACACACAACTTCAGAAACTGTCTGCGGGGACTCCTGGGCTGGGGCAGATTCAGTGCACGAGCTTTGGATGCACGTGCTCGATGTCTCCTTGGAGGGGATGAACTAGCATTTGCTCCCATTAATCCAACATGTGAGAAGGTCGTTATTCCTATGACAGGCAGCCTGGGTTTAAATCCCGACTCTCTATTTACTAAAAGCATGGGCTAGAATGAAAATCTCCATGACTCACTGGCAAAATTGATAAGGACATGCTCAAAACCAAAGAGCAACCCTCTAAGAGTGGAGGGAGCACTTCCATGGGAACAAGGAAGCACAGAAACGTGGCAGATGAGGCAGGAACATGACATTTGATTGAGTCAATAAAAGAATGAGAAAGCAACTTGTAAGGAGGGACTTTGAAGCCAGCTGGAGCCACGAAGAAAACAGCCTTCACAGCCTTCTATCAATATTATATTAGCACACATGCTGATGAAATAAGGACAAAAGCCTCTTTCGTAACATAAGGGTGGCAGCTCAGTAGAAAACGGATGGGCTCCCGGGCTATCGGGGGTAGGTGGGGGAAAGCTGGGTTCAGGAGGAAGTGCAGAAAGCATGGAGACTCTGCCAATAATCTCTGGTTGGGATTTTACTGAGAACCAAATGGGGGAGATTCCCGCTGCTGGTGTGTCTTTGGCTTCTTGATGGTCTACAGACAAGACCTGTCCATTCTACAGGTCATGACCATTTGAGCCAGAAGGGACATGAAGGAGCATAGGCTCTGCTTCCTAAAGATGTCCTGCAAAACACTAGCTCCGATGGATGTTAATAGGTGTATTATAATAGATAATGGATACTTATCAGTATAATTCCAAATGGTGTTCAGGGGCCAAATGAATGTGAGAAATGTTGGCCCACCCACTGGAGACATCCAGAAGCCAACTTGCTCCCTGGGGACTGATATGGGATTTCTTAGCCTTTAATGTGAGTCAAACATGCACATCTAAGAAAATACGAGGAAGATACAGCACTCTCCAAAGGACTGCATTGGCCTCCAGGTCCTCTAAACTAGGCCAGATCTATTGTAACTTGTGACAGACACATGATGTAACAATACATTCAGGTCTGTATGTGGTGAGATAAATCACAACTTCCACCCCCCACATCCATGTTGGACTCCACCATTCCCTCCAATGCCAGAGGAAATGGGATCTGTGATGAGTCCAATAGCACTGTTCTTCACCAAACCTCACTGATGAGCCACCTGGTTGTCTGGTGCTACTTGGGGGCCCAGGCACGGGTCTTGGAATCATCTGGCTATAAGATTTCTAGGTATTCAAATTCAGCCCCTCCTCCTCTTTTAAAACTTCTATCACCTAATGGTGACAGCAACACATATATCAAGAACTTGCTGCATCAAAGCACCCTGCCAAGGTAGACTACTGCCCCTGTTTTATAAATGAATGACTTGGGGCCCAAGGAGGTCAGGTAATGGGCCCAAGGTTGCTAAGGAGAGCTTGGCTTTGAACCCAAGCACTCTGACTCTGGAGTCCACATTTTTAACCACCATTCCCTGCTGCCTCCATGTGATCATGCTAGGAGCCAAACCGTTATAGCTCTTGCTCTCCTTTGCTCTGCTCCTCCTAATCCTGAGAATAATGGAAGGGCACTAACTCGACAGTGCTCCTGCTACATGTAAGGCACTGTGCCCAGCACTTGACCACCCTTCCCCAGAGCTACTCTCTGGGTAGGTAATATGACTCCACAGAAGAGGAACAGTGGTGCTTATTCAATCTCCCCTGCCCCCCCAGATGGCAAGTGGCTGAGTCCAGATGTGAAGAAGTATCTTTAAAGCCCATACTCATTCCAGAACTTTACTGTTTCCTTAAAAATGGCTGGATACAGCTTGACCACCTGCAGTTGAAGCCGATTTGTACATAAAGAAGCATGGAATACTTTCATCATCTCCCACCCGTGGGTTCTGCTAAGTTTTGGGGGGTACTATAGGGAGGATCTCTGAGGATTCACGGAAGGCCACACAGGTCCTGAACAACACTCCTGGATTTTCTTGAGGAGAAAGGGACTTACTTGGCTTTGACTGACATTTTGTTGTCCTGAAAGAATTGTGATCTTATCATTCACATCATCTGTCCCCTTCCCTACCCCTGTTTCAACACCCCGATTTTATTATCTTTATGGCTTGACAGTCTAATGGATTATTTTAATTCCACCGAAGCCCTCACTAAGGAGGGATGACAGGGAAATTATGGGCTACGTAGGGATCAGTTTACACACTTGGTCTGTGATGATTCAGTGGGGAAGGAGATGCATTTCTAAGTACCCAGCTTGCAGTCTCTCTTCCCATCTTATCAACCTTCTGCAAAAATTTATTCAGGAGAAAATTGAAAGGCTTTCCAATGCCACTTATGAGCAGCGCTCTCTCTGAGGCTCCATGATTTGGTCTCTTCTTTTCCAGAATAAAATTCCCTTTGGTTAACGTGGCCTAGAAATATACATATAGTATTCAAGACAGTTTGCTATGGCAACCTCTGTTTTAGAAAAAAGGCACTAGGAGGCCCCTAATTGAAAGCACCAGTAAGTATAGTCCCTGCTCCCTCCCTAACTCACTGGGTTGGGGCCTCAGTAAGGTAAGAAAAATCCATCCTGGAACAAATTAATATAAGCAAACACTGTGCAAAAACATACTCAAGTACACAACAATCTTAGCTTTAAAAGTAAAGGCCCCCATGCAGAGAATGAGAACCACCTTCCCAATTACCTCCATGCCAATTATCCTGTGTACTGACTGCTGGGGATTACCTCGCTGCTCGTCTGCATGGGCCATTCACTTGTGGAACCTTCCCTCTACATCCTCCTGAGGAGCCGGAGGACCACAGCCCCCTGGCCAGCACCTGGGACTGAAACCTCATCCCAAGCTAAAAGGAAAGTAGAGCCCAAGGGAAACACCCAGGAAAGCAAGGATCTGGTTATAAGCAAACAGGAGCAAAGCATGACCTGGGGCGTCCAAGGGTGGAGGAGGTGGAAGGTGGAGGGCAGCGACAGGCAGTGGGAGGAGAGGGAAACAAATATGTATGTAGTGAGTGGATCTTACAGGTGTATGTCACTTTTAATGTCTTATTTTTTAGTATATGTCATCACGGTACACCTAATAAGGAGGGACTTTGATCAGACCTTTACTGCTGATGAGGCTTCCAGTAGGAGAGACTGGACGGCCACGGAGGACCTTCCAGCGCAGAGCTGCTGCTGTGTGTAGAGGAGGCACGCAACACCAAATTCCCCAAACAGATGTCCAAGGCACTGTGTTCTCAGGAATCTTCGCAAATAACACACTCGATTTTGCCAAGACAGAAACAACTACAAGAATGCACTTCACTTTGCCAGAAAAAAAAATTAGCCACAAGGATAATTCATGCATGTAATTTTCTTATCTTCTATGCCCTATGTAACTATAAATTAACTCTCAGAAGGACACAGTGAGAGACTACAATGGCAATACCAACGTGACAAGCCTCTTTTTTTCCGAGAAAATGAATGGCTACCTCTTTCCAGAAAGGATCTCACCAAAATTCTCTTGCATCCACAGCAGACTCATTGGCAATTGCAACTGAAAGGATATTTCAAGGTCAACTGACGTGACTCTTCACCAGGTGCCTAAGTCCCCTTCACATGTTTCCGAGGGGGACCTAGGGGAATGCCCGAATATCTTCAGGACAGGCAGGCTGGTATCACTCAAAGCTGCCTCGGAGCTTCCCCAAGGTCTTTCCTACACTGTCTGCAGCTCTGATTCTTTCTCTGCACTTTGTGCTCCTACAGACTACACCTCAAGCTCCTCCACCACACCCTTCAAAACTGTGGGCCCGAGTCTTCTCTTCTCCAGAGCTGTCAATCATCAGACCACCAAGGTGGTGTTTTTGCTGTTGCCCTTGTTTTTTTAAGACAGATTAGATCTACAATTATTTGAAGATGATTACTCCTCCAAATAACCCAAATTGCACATTTTCAATCGATATTATTAGCAACACTGAAAGCTAATTATAATCAACTTGCTTTCATAAAAAGAAGGAATAAATCAAAAAATAGACTTTAAGAGAATCTACTTGGCTAAAAGTATCAGCAGCAAGCATCGCATGTTCCCAGATAAATAAGGAAGAACTGTAAATACTCTCTCTTCTTCTCCAGCCCTGCCAATTCCCCATTGGAATTTAAATGACCAGCATTCAAATCCCAGAACCATAAAAAAATCACCTAGTTACAATGTCATATGTTATGACATGGAAACTGAGGCCCAGAGATCCCATCACTTTCTCCTTGCCATCCCCAAAGGTTTATTATTTCTTTGTACTCGGTTTGGCAGTGGGGACACCAACTCACCAAGCCCCTACCCTCCCAGGTCTCTGAGCAGAGACTCACAAGGCGTTCACTTCAAGAGATTCAAAATACTTGGAAGCCTGTTGTTGGGATAACCCAATGACAGGCATTTAGAATCTTTTACAAAGGATTGGAAGACTGTTCCCTTTCTCCGTGTCTTTGCTTCAGACTGCCCCTCCTGCTGGAACACCTGCTGCCTCTCCTTTTTCGGCAAACTCACCTTTTAAGGTCCAGCTTAGGTATCACCCCCTGATACTTTCTCCTCAACTGCCCCTTTAGCTGCCCTCCTCCTTTGTGCTCCCCCAACCCTCGTACAAGTCACACTCCCAATACTTAGTTGGCATCGTGCATTGCACTACGCTTCCTGTGGCTGTCTCCTCCAGGGGACTCTAGGTTCCTGGAGACAGGGAACTGTTACTCAGTTTTAGGTGTCTATCTAGTTCAGTTGGTATGTCCTGGATTTGAGGAATGAAGAAATAAACATTTCAGCAGAATCTTAAGGGTTAAGACGTATCTGTTGCACACAGAAGGAAAGAAAAGAATCCCGGGCCCAGGAAGCCTATCTGGAGGCCCAGTGCTCTGCGAGGGTGCGGCGTGGCTTCAGAGCAGTGCAGAGTCCTCAGGGTGGGAATGTTCAGGGTGCCAGAGGTGGGCGTGGGAAGCGAGACTGAGGTGAGGGCGTGGGGGCTAAGTCTGGGAAGGGTCAGGGGTGCTGTGTCCGAGAGCCCTGGGAGAGCCCCGAGGAGGAAGCACAGTGTGGACTCAGGTCTGAGAGCCGAGGTGGAACCCGCAGGAGCTGATGAGGAAATGGCCTGAGGCCTGGGAGAGGAGAAGGATCACAGTGGTGCCAGGGATTCTAACTTGGAACCTCGGGGCAAGACGAACAGTATTAATAGAGACAGGGACCTTGGGGGAAAGGTTATAAAGTCTTTTTTTGGCAAGATGTCTATGACAATCCTTCCAGATGATTTCTGTAGATCCAGAGCTCTCTTGTTACTGATTTAACTAAAAGAGTTAAATACAGTGCAAGAAAGTCGACTGTGAACACCGAGAGTACAAGACGAATATTTTAATCCTCACAGTCAGACAGTGCAATTCTGGTGATTTAAAGGTACAAGAAACAACTTCAGGTAAGAAATCTTTTGGTTCTCAAAACTAATACTATTCCTCAATCAGTGAAACTGGCATTCGTACATAAAATATTCTCTAGGCCATCATAGTCCATATGTTTCTTATTTTCTGCATCCAACTGTATCATTTCCATATCTTTTAAAAAATTATTATTGCCCACTGGCTAATGTCCTCACACCACTCAGCGGGTCCCAGACACCAGGGAGAATTCAGTTTACCTTAAGTGGCCCCACTCAGCCATTTTGCTGACTAATGATGTCATGTTTTAGTCATCTTTCCAAAATATTAAAGATCTACATATTGTTGGGGGAAAGCCCAGGGACACACTCATGAAGGCATCTCTTCGGCTCTGAAATGGATCCATCTTTTAACCTAGTAACATTCCTATCTCCCTCATCCCACAGCCAAAGCTCTGAAGGGCAAGCAATGCACAGAACCAACGGCTCGACTTAGATAAACCACGAAAGGACTTCCCCGGCCCACGGGGGGACCCCAGGCGCACGGGGACTGCTCCTGGTAGGGGGGAAACGGACACTGCCAGCTCACCCTCTTCCTCAGGTTGTAGGTGAGGATGAGGTTCCTGGAGAAGGAGTGGGAGAAGGCCGTGTAGAACTCCAGCACTTTCTGCAGCGCGTCCCGCTTGATCACGTGCAGGTCACAGTAGGTTAAGGCCCTGACGTTGGCACAGGACTGGGCGAGCGTGGCTTCCTTCCAGAACACATCGCCAAACACATCTCCCTTCCCTGAGGAGAGAGAGGGGTGCGTGAGGAACAAGTCATCCGGGAGGGCTCCCCAGAAATGCGGCTCATCCCGCAGCTTGGGCTCAGCAAAGGCAACAATGGTTTTAATTTGAACCATAACAACGTGCAATTTGAGACACTTAAGAATGCTACAAATACATGTCAAAGTTTAGCCAGTGACTCTGGGATCATTCACGTTCCCTCCTGAACATCCTAACCCAGACGGGACCCCTGTATTCTTCAGCACACCCCCTGCCGCCCCCAACACTGGTTCCGATCCAAAATTATTTATTCTTTTGCTTGTTTACGGCGCGTTTCCCGGCATGAGTTCACGCGTTTTGTCCCTCCACGTAACACCGTGTCTGGCACATAGGAGGCGTTCTGTCCATGTTCAGAGTCAACAGAAGTGAGGAAGGAAGGTGAGTGGTGGATCTGCAGTCGCTGTTACAGGGAAGGGGTGGACTGTTCGTCGACCCCAAGAACAGGAGTCTCCGTGTGGGATGAGCTACGCAGACGAGGTCAGGCTAGAGTGGGGTCCGTCTCCTCGCGTGTTCTGTCCACTGTCCTGAGTTCATGTTTGTGTGGCGGCCTCGCTCCTCACCCTCTCGCCCACACCTCTTCCGTGTTCCTTGCCCTTGCCAAATTTCCTCCTGTTCATATAAAAATATTGGCCCTGTATAAATGGTACCTCCAGGGTCCTAAGGGCTCAGCATTTCATAGGAGTGTACGTCATAAGTCAACAGAGTACTAACCCTGCACAGCCATATTCTGGGTTAAACCTCTATCGACCTCCACATATCTGCTTTTCACACCTAGGGGTGTTCTTCCCACCTTTCCCAGCAACCAACATTTAACATATGTCTAATACAAAGCACGGCTTCTGCTTATAGATAGCTTGAAATGCTGTTTATCTCGCCTCCAAATTTTCAGCACAGATAAACACAAATTTGAGGCCTCGGGGAGTCGGAGAGGAGCACGGAGTGGGAAAGAGACAAAGCTACGAGGGTGAAAAGTAACCCTGATGACCCTCAAGGCAGTTGCCTGCCCTGTACTCAGAGCAACCACCCCCCCGCAGAGGGAACCCAGGTGCCCGTGACACAGTACGACGAAGAGGACGGCTGTTTTCCTGATTTGGGCTATGAAGGCAATCAGACTTTCGAGCACCTGGACGGAACCTGACCTTTTCTTAAACACGCAAAGTGTGGTTCTAAGTATACAAGCACCCCTTGGGCACACAGTCTTCTGTGAGCGCTCCTACCGTGTGAGCTGAGCAACAATGTACCAGACACACCACCAAACATTCTTTATGGTTTGTGAGTACCGTGCCGCTCCGATGTATGGAGATGGTTTTACTGACTCCAAATGAGTAGGATACGTGCATGAGGGAGCTTTTAGGCAAACATGCCTTTAAAACTTTGCTGTTTAAATTCCCCTGCCGCGTTGTGACTCAGTCATCTGTCATAGGAGTGGGCTAATTCAGGGCCGTGGCCAGTGGATGGGCATGTTTCTCTCCATGGGCGCTACCTGGCTTCCATGGAGAAAGGCTCATTCAGTGTGTGCTCCCTGCTCCCTAGGACCGAGTCTGCCCAGCAAGTGAGCCCAGTTCGTCCTTCGTCCGTACAGGTTAGTCATTCCATACGCTCCCGACACTGCATCACGGTGCCTCTCCTGCCTTTCATATTTTCTTAATCTCCTTCCTCTAGAGAACACTTTTCTTCTGATGCACCCTATGGAAATTAAAAAATGGACCCGATCTGTGTCCTGCAGCTCACATCAAGAGGCAAAACCTAATTCTCTTCACCTTGAATCTGGACTGACCTTATTCCCTTGCTTTGACCCACAGAGAGTGGCAGAAGTGATGTCTGGGACTTTGAGGCAAGGTCACAGGAAGCCTTGCAGCTTCTGCCAGGTCTCTTGGAACCCAGCCACCATGTTTTGAGAAGAACGAGCCATACAAGAGGTCATATACGGGTGCTCTGTGGAGCCCAGCAGGGCTCTCAGCGGACAGCCAGCCTCTGCCGCTCATGTAAATGAGCTGTCTTGGCCTCCCAGCCCAATCGGGCAGTAAACCACAGCCCAGCCAACAGTGGCCTGCAACCGCATGTAGGAGGGCCAGGTGAGAACCAAGCAGCTGACCGAAATCCCACAGAATGATGAGGAACAATAATGAGTTTCTTGAGCCACTAAATGCGGGGGTGGTTTGTTACACAGAAATAGCCGGAAGACACAGAATCATAGAAATCTAGGCCCATGAGACTTAATAGATTCTCTAATACGGCAGCAGAACATCGCAGCCCTGGGTCTGAACAGGCGCCCCACCTTCTCCCCTGAAAGAAGGAGACGAGAGACAGCAAGGACAGGGACAGATTGCCCTGAGGAGCATCTTGAATATCAATGAGAAATGCAGAATTTACTAAAGTTGCCATCTCCTATTGGGACGTAATGGGGAATAACTAAGCCAGCACTATTGTGAGTAGAAGAACCTTGGTAATCATGCCCAATTCTTAATAAAATTGCTTCATTTAAACAAGATCTAACACGTGAGCATTGTACTTCTCAAACAAATTTGGGGTAATTTTTCCAATCATAAAAGAACCCACGAAGTAAAACAGTAGCTTCTTGCATATATTTAACATGTGAATTATCTGTAAAAATTCAGTTTATAAACAACTTCACACCTATTGCTTAAAACAAAGGGCAACCACGTTGTGGTTGAAACACACTACGAAATAAATAAGTGCATCTTTAGAAACGACAGCCTGCCCATCATAAAGCTTTCCAAGCAAAGGTTTTGACAGAAACAATAAGTAGAAGGCGGTTCTACCACAAAAAGTGCTTCACAGTAAGATCATCATAATTAACGTGGACGGTCTCTGTCTTGGTGTTGTCATAACTTGGATCTGATTCTTCCTGTGAGGGGTGCATTTCTGTATAAATCATGTTAGTAAGATTTAAGAATGTGGTGTTGGAGGACCTGTCAGGTTCAAAGCAAACCCAAGACTGTTCTGGCAAATGGGAAATGTATCTGCGAGACACACAGTTTGGGGGAAGTGTCAGCGGGAAGGGTACCGAGCGTTCGGCAGGCTACTCGTAGGCTCCACGCTTCACTGGGAACAATGACTTCCCCGAACAGCTTGCGGATCAGAACCAAGGACAAGCCCTCCACACCCACACTCACTCCTTGTTCCCTGGTGTGAAATCATCATTCACCGGAGAACAAAAGGTACACCAGTGCCCTGGGAAATCAAACTACTGGAAGCCATTGGCTTATTGATTTACTTATTACGCTGAGGGGCTGGGTGCAGAATGCTAAAGCAACGTTCCAATTTCTAAAATGCGTTCTAAGTGGACTTGCTGAGCCGGAGGGGACATTTTTAAAAAGGGAAGTGAGGAAAGGCAGCCTAATTAAAACTCGGGGCAAGCATCGCTGTGACAATCACTCCTCCTCCACCCCCAGGTACATGTGGCTGTCCCCGCCGCACCTCCACTGTGGGAGGGTCACAAACAACGACAGGCTACAGAGTGGGGCTGAAGGAGACACACAGATGGGAGCCAGGACACAGGGCTGGGAGGGCACCGGGAGAGGGCGAGAGATCTCTGCAGGGGGCACACAGCACAGGAGACAACTAAGACCCTGCAGATCGTTTCACTCTGCGAAGGGCAGAGGCTGGAACAGCCACTTGAGGCGGCCGCGGGTGGGGAAATGGGACTCGGGCGGGATCAGAAGGGTGGATGATCACGGCAAATTCCAGGGGTGCTGGAACTGGGGCCCTGGGAGGCTGGCACAGCCTATCCGCAAGTTAAAGAGTCGCCAGGGAGGAAGCAATTCTACTCTAAACCGACAATTCTCCAGGAAAAGGCTCTGTTTTACTCAAAGACAAGCTCTGAGTGAGCTTGGCAGGCCAGAGAGGGGAGGGCAAAACTGAAACACACAGCTGCTTCTCTCCGCTGTTCCCTGTCACCTGCTCTCGTGAGAACCCGTCACAGTGGGGAACCCTGCACTAGGCAGCACATAATTCTGCAGTTAAAGTCATCATCTTCTGCTAAAACCGAGTTATCTCCAGACCCAAACCAATGAGAATGGACTCATTCAGTCCTTCACGCAACCTCCGGCAGGCACTGTTCTAGGGGCTGAGGGAT
Source organism: Carollia perspicillata (assembly GCA_004027735.1). NCBI lineage: Eukaryota > Metazoa > Chordata > Mammalia > Chiroptera > Phyllostomidae > Carollia > Carollia perspicillata. The sequence continues at coordinate 12,784 of PVKM010030578.1, forward strand.
GGCAGTGGAATGACAGACACGGTACAGTGAGACCCGGGATTATAACATGACAGGGGTTGTGATGGGGGACACGGCAGGAGGGGTATCAGCTCAAGTTCAAGGGCTCAGGGAAGACTGAAGGTTGTGTGAGCTGGCTCCAGTTAACCAGCATGAAGATGAAGCACAGAGATGACTCCAAGGAGAGGAACGGCACAGGATTTGGCTTTTTGGCGGGACTGAAAGCTTCTCCTCACTCAGCTGCAAATCCACCTGCACACCTGCCACACTCTGTACCCTGAGTGTGCGACGCCCGCTCATTCAGTGGCTGGATCCACTGCGCTGTTGGCGGCCCCACTGGGGGTGCTGAGAGGCACCAGGAACATGGGGTACAGTGAAGGCCAGCCCCCACTACTGCCTTTACTCCTCCTCTCTGGGGCATCAGGAAGTCCCCTGTCCTCAACCCATTTTAGGGCTGGAGGGGCCTGTCACTCACTTCATCAGGATGGTGAAATGTGGCCGCAGAGACCCTGGCATGGCTGAGAGGGTCTCCGAGGGAAAGCCATGGTCTCCTGTTCCTAGGAATGATTCCACGTGTGAGACCCAGTGTAAAGGGGCTGGATCACTCTCCCCGGCAAGCCCTGAGCAGACTGTGCGCACACCACTGATAGATGGTCCAGGAGGACAGTGGTGAGGACACACACAGGTCTCAAATCTCCTGGATTCCTCACATGTGCCAGGCACATTAAATCCAGGTCCTCTCCTTTGTCCTGGGACACATGTCTAAGACACAAAGAAAATTCACCAAAATCTCCCCCTCCCTGGCGCTGCCTCAGCCTGTCTTTCGAGTACTTCCTCATCCATTCTCTCAATACAAGCAAGCTTCGGGGCCAGACATGTTGAGTTAAAGCTCAGCCCCACCCTGTCAGGGTTTGAGCTGGCCTCTGCCAGCCTCTCCCCCTCCCCCACCCCGCAGTCGCACCCGGGTTCTTCCAGTCCCTGCAGGCCCAGCTCCGCTCTCCCCTCAGGGCCTTCCCAGCGCTGCCTCTGACAGGCCACCACGTCCCTGCTTCTGCTTTGAAAAAATCCCTGACCCCTTAACTAGAGCAGCTGCCATCACGCACACCCCGTGCGCACTGGAACCACCCCTCGGGTGGCTGATTGCCACTCCCCCGCAGTGTCTCTGGCCCTCAGCAGGCACTCTGTGGGTGCCGAACGCATAAAGAAACCCACGCACTGGGCATCTTACTCAACCTCTCCCAGGCTCAGCGGAGTCAGCTATAAAATGTGCATAAAAATACCACCTCCTGGGGCTGCTATAAGCTTCACATGAAATAGGGCAAACGAAGCACCGTGCTTGGAACATAGTAGACATGCAGTAAATGGTAGCCACAGTAAAAGACGAATCCTCTTAATGGCCCTGTAAGGATATTGCACAGGCATCATCAGCCACATTTTAAGAAGACGAATGTGGGCTCTGAAGAGGTGAGATGACTGCCGAGACCCCATGCTTTCCCCACGCTGCCACGGGCCTCCGTCCCGACCCGGGAGAGGCTGCACAGTGCTCCCAGGGGGTGTCCTCTGCTGGCCCTCCTCCCAGTCAACATTTATGGAGGCCTACCTTGGACGGGCACTGTGCAAAGTGACAGGGAAAAGGACTAATCGGAGGCAGCTTTGATCTTAGGGAGGTATGGCCTGGGACTCCAGCAGTCCCCCTAGAGCAATTCTCTCCTCTTTATCCTAACAGAACCCATGGCTTTTAGCTGGCAGGAAGATGACCAGAATCAGAGTGCCCTGCAGCGAGGCGAGGCCATCTGTCCACGTGCTGGTTAAGGCGTGGGGAACACAGGGATGCCTACAACTTCTGGGGCAGGCTCTGCCCTTCCCCTCTGTCCCTTCCTCCTGGCTGGAACCAGGTGGCGTATTCTCTCGGACCAGGAGGCTGAGGTGACGACCTATTTGGGATAGAGCAACAGGCTGGAAGAAGGCTGGGTGCTCACACTGTGAAGTTGCAATACTAGCTGTCTGATGCCTGGACTGCTTCCCGAGAGAAAACCAAGTTTCTGTCTCGTGTAAACTTTCCTTTGTCGGGGGAGCTGTGCAGCAGCTGAGCCCACACCCGAGCCAGTTCAGGAGTCCACCGTCCAGTGGGCGGGGCAACGTGCTGAGCTCAGTGGGCAGGCGCGCACACACCTGCGTTCTCGTCTGCTCCAGGGAAAAGCACAGGTTTCTGCGTCTGCAAGCCTGCGCAGCGATGTGGAGATGGGGGCTCTGGCAGCACATTCACAGCAGACGCTCCGGGACCTTGAGCTAAACACCTTGGCCACACCCACCCTCTTCCTGGCCCGGCCCTGACTGGACTGGGAAGCCAGGCTCAGCAGAGAATGTACTGGGGAGCTTTAGGCTGCATCAGGCCAGGCAGGGGCTGGGGACCCTGCCTCAGGTGCCACCATGTGCCCCACCCCAATGGTGCCAAGTCTGAGCTTTCCGGCTTATTTTGGAATACTTAATAAGTCTCCCACATGAGTTGATGGCTCTCTCCCTTGGTTGTTTGAGATCATGGGGAAGAGTGGGTAAGCAAAGTGTTGACACCTTGAATTTTGCCTCATCTTATCTGCTGTGAATCTACAAAGTCCCTCTTTTTGTTTATGCTGAGAAAAACAAAAAACAAACAAACAACAACAAAAAAAACGACGCTGGCATTCTGTGACCTCTGCTTCAACTGCCACGGTTTCGAGAAGTGGGAATGTACATCCGAGACAGACAGACAGTGGAATCTCAGCAGTTTGCCTTCCCTCCTGAGTGGTAAAAACACGCCACTAGGAATAAAGCCTTAGCTTTGCCTGCCAGGTCTTATCTGGTTGTGTTGTGGTGTTGGGGGCTGAGCCAATATGTTTTGATGGATTTCTTTTGCCAGCAAAGGAAGCTGGGACTGGAAACGCTGGGAAGGCCTTGGCACCACGAATGGGTGCGCGTTTCGCCACATACCTCAGAGGGGTGTCTCGTTCTAGAAAGGTCGGCTCTCATTTTAGGTTTTACGGGAGAGTTCAGAGATGTCTAAGAAATACTTGTTTTCGTTTGAGGTCCGTACCAAGGGCAGAGATAACCACGCTCTCCTGCAAACCAGCCCTACAGCAGAGAGAGGACGCGGCGTGGGTCGACCACAGGTGCGGTCAACGAGACCCTCACAGAAACCCATGACGTCGTACGCCAAGCCTGCCGTGCACTGTGTCGGATTCAGGGTTCCCAAAGGCGGGCTTACCTCTCACCATCTTTGCACACAATTCAATCCAGTTCAACAATTTGGCCTTACCTCCCACAGATCAGGCAGGGTTCCAGTGGAGAAGGGGGTAAGACAGATGGGTGTTACATTGTCTCTGTGTTCAAGGGCCTTACAACTAAGGAGACGAACTTACAACTTTGGCTCCATGTAGGTAACAACGAAGCATCAAACAAGTAAAAATGGAATACCGAGGTATGTGGAGACTGGGCTAGGCAGGACCACAGCAACTTCGTGGAGAAAATGGGGATGGAGCTGGCTTTCTAGGGTAAGGCAAGACAATGTAGATACATCAGATAGATGGGTACTTTTTCCAAAGAGCCGAGGTAAAAAGCTGGCTGGCTGGGAACAAAGACAGCTGGTTTGGGATATGTTGAGCTTCCTTTTACAGCTTGGCTGGTTGGTAGTGTTATTTACACGGCCTCCGCCCTCCTACTGGTAAGGGGAAATGGCCCAGCCCTATCTGTGCCCGATGTTTCCCTCTGGGGAGGCAGCTCTACGACGTCACAGTCTTGGCCTCTCTCTTCACTTGTCTGAGGAGTTTGGAGAAGAGGCTGCCGTGTGAGGCCAGCCCCTTGCCCTGTCCTCGGGGCCTGTCTGCCCACAGGAAGCATGTCTCTCTGTCTCTCCACACCATAAGCTTTGCAGGGAGATCCTCACAGGGGTAGGTTTGTGCTGGTCAGCACAGCCAGGGTGGGTCTAATTCTGAGGCTCAATATTGGGAAGCCTCCTTGGATGCAGATATCATGCACGTTCTCCAGTATTAGCTTTATCAGAAAAATAAAAGGTGATTTTTGTCCTGTACCTATCTTATTTTCTCTCTCGTGCCTTGGAATTCTGGGGAGATCAATGCAATTTGTTAAGCACCCCTGAACACAACACCCACCTCTCTTCATACTTGATCTTGCTCCCAACGCCCCTACTCCACGAACACTGCCTTCACACTAGTCAATACATTTTCCTGATAAAGCTAAAAGCTATGTTTTCGTCCTCAGCTTGTAACAGCTCTTTGATTCCAATGTATATACTTAAGTTGTTTAGCATTTTTTAGCTGTGAAAACGGAACGTGTCTTACAATCAGTGATAGATAAGTCACAGTTTAATTGGCAGCATTCTTTCTTGGGCAATAAAATGTTGGTGTGTTTTATAATCCATGACGTCA
>PVKM010030579.1:0-17217 GCA_004027735.1 Carollia perspicillata
ACATTTATTATCTGCTAATTGAATGAATCAATAAGAGAAGTTTAAAGGTCCACCAAAATGTTTTAATTCTTTGAAGCTTTTCATGTCACTGAGATGGAAAAATAATTTGCCTCTTATTAACCAGCATAAATGTTTCCTTCTTTTGCCACATTCTTGGCAGTTAGTTACATACTTGTATGCGTTTTCTCTTTCCAGTTTTAGAAACTATAAGCTCTTAAAGGCGGGACTTACATGGGCTTAACCTTTGTTTTGGACATGGCAATCAGTGTCTGTGAAATGAAATAGTGTCAAATAATTCTTATGTATTCAATGAACATATTTAAAAAACAAGAAACATGTCTTATTTGTTTTATAAAGTGTTCAATCAATTAACGAAAATTGGGAAAGCAATTTTAGAAATTCAAGTTTTACACCTAGGTAAAAAACAGATGAACTGCAAAAACATCATTTTTTGAAAGTGAATGCCTCCAATCAGTCACCACATCCAGCTGCAAATTCATGCTTAATGTTGGTCATTCTGGTTTGGTTTGCAGGTGTATCTCATTGTGGTTTTAGTTCGCATTTCCATGCTGATTAATGAGGTGAACATTTTTAATATGCTTGTAGGCTTTTGTCAATTGCTTGTAAAGTTCTTTTCCCCATATTTTTAGCTGGGTAATCTGTCATTTTCTAATTGATTAGCAAGAATCCTTACATATGTCTTATTTCCCATACATTAACCATGTGCGGTATGGATGTATAAAAACCAATCTTTCAACCTTAGAAAGATTAGCTAAAAGACTAAACACGATTGCGTTTAAAATAAAACCCATTTAGCTGTGTAACAGTAGGCCTGCTTTACAGCATGTTTGTAAGCTGAATGTTTTTGCTCTTATATTTGCCCACTGAGAATTATATAGAATTGCACTTTGTTTCATTGGAAATACCTGTTTTTGCTTCAATGGAGAAATACGGTTGGCCTTGCAGCAAACTGTACACGAGATGGGCATTATAGCCAGTGGAAGGATCATCAGCATCACTTGCTGTCACCTGGATGACGGACGTCTCTGAAGAGAAAGTAAACAGTTGCAAGAAACTCACTCTGGCATGACCGAACAATCAATTCAGTTCTGCAAAGCGAGTACGATGATGACATACAGTCAAATACTAGGACACCTCTTTGTTCTGACAAGAGGTATAATATATCTCTGTGTAGACAAGAGAATACAACCTCATACAGAATGGCTCCAAGTCCCGTATACCATGCAGAATTTTGTGTAGACCTATGACATGATTAAATGAACTATTGACCAATCCATGACAATGTGTAATTCAGATTTTTCAAAGGTATGTTATTAGCAGAGAAATGAAAAAAAAATTGGAAAAACTTTCCTTTAAAGATTATGTTGTGATCAGTAACTCAAAAAATTGGAGAATGTTGACAGAACATTAATAAAGGTTATTGAAATGAACTTGAATTAGTATCAAATTGAGGGTAGGCATAACTATTTTGCTTTTTAATTCCCTTCTATAAACTACCTTGTTGTTCAAAAAACTTTTTTTAAGTACGAAGCAAAATCTACCAGATATTGATTAGCATTTGGCATTAAAATCCAGTAGCAATCAATAACAATATAAAAAAATAAGTACTTGTACACTTAAAATTAATGCTCAAATTAAATTTCTTTAAAAGTACCAAGGTTTTTATTATCCCTATGGAATCTAGCATTATGGATTTTCTTCAAAATTCTCATTTATTGATTCATTATATGCCATATCAATAAGATTGGTAACACAATAGCACAATGCCCAGTAGCCTATGTGTTTTTTTTTTTTTTGCAACAAACACCAGTATTTTTTTCATTACAATCTAATTTTAGAAACCAAGAAACTCTACTAGAAAATCCTTGTATTCTTTGGTAATCAAATTGTTGAAACTTTACCACAGACTTTAATCATATGTAATGTTTCCTGTTTTTTTAAATATTTTATTCACTTAGTTTTAGACAGAGGGGAATGGAGAAAGAAAGAGAAAGACAGAAATGTCACAAGCCCCCCACTGGGGAACCTCCCAGGCATGTGTCCTCACTGGCAACCAAACCAGTGACCCTTTGGTTCCCAGGCTGGCACGCAATCCACTGAGCCACGCCAGCTTTGTTCAGGGTTTTTATGTTAGTTTTTTAACACTTGTTTTATACTGCACAACTACTTAAAATGTACACAAATTCACTTCAAGTGTTTTAGAATATAGTCCTGCCATTTGTGACAACGTGGATGGATCTTAAGAGTATTATGATAAATAAGATGAATCAGACACAGAAACACAAAACTAGATAACCTCACACATGGAATCTAGAAAAGCTCAGCACACAAAAACAGAGGGTAGGTGGCTGGTGACCAGGGGCTGAGAGTGGGGGAATTGGGGTTATTGTTCAAAGGGTAGAAACTTGCATTTAGAAGTTCTGAAGAGCTAATGCACAGCATAGTGATTGTCACCCAAGAGACTGCATTATAAACTTCAAAGTTGCTGAGAGATGAGATCTTAAAGGTCTCACTGCAAAGGAAGTAATGATTATGTGGTGTGATGGAGATGTTAGCCAATGATTTGGTGGTAAGCATATTGCAATATATAAATATATCAAATCAACACATTGTATACCTTAAACTTATGGGATGTAATATTAAAGTTATATCTAGATGGGTAGATAGATCAATCGATCGATCTTTGTAATCATTGTGAAGTTATTTCAACAAAAGCCTTCTTAGGAGCCATCAGTTTAATCAGTTAGTATCTGGCAAGATGTCCTTTTAACTGCTCTTCTGTGGACACATCACTTACTTCTCCTACGAGTTCTCATTGTCTCCATTTACTGTCTTTCCATTGTGATTTCCCATTCCTTGTGTCCAGAACTAGACTACTTATATGCTGCCTCAGGAATAACAGTCAAAGTCCTGGTATGGTTAGTTGTTGATCCAAAGAAATTCTTAATATTAAAACTTTGTATTTTGTAGCAAATTATTTCTTATACTCCATGGAAGAAGCTACATGTAAAAAAGTAGATACCTACCAAATTTACTCTAGCTTATTGTAATGCACTTACTAATAATATTAAAAATTTATAAAAAACAGAATTGTGTGTTTACCACCTAAGGTTGACACCCAATACAATTTACAGATGATGTATCACAGAATCATACATTTGAAACCTATATAGTGCTATTAACCAATGTCACCCCAATATGTGTATTTAAAATGGTGAAAAAAATTAAGATGAAAAATCAGGGACAAATGTTTCTAGAAAGATTCCAGAAACAAAATAGGATTGAAGAGAGCTGCCCTGGTTAAAACTGGGCATGGGATCACCCTACTTTAGAATGCCTGTGACAATACAAAGTCACCCCCAGGACTGTGTATACAGGTGAGGGGCTACTCCAGGACAGGTATGTGGATATTGAGTTGCCCGATCCTTAACTCTTACTATTCCATCTTAAGACACCTCCTGTAATTAGAATGGGCAATTCTTAAAATTTTAACTTGGCTAGATCCTTGAAATTGAGTTAGAAAGGAATGCAAACCAGAAAGTGCCGAAAGCCTTCTGAGAGGAGTCACATTAACTTGATCAGACATTGTTTGTAAGTGCAAACAAGTGCATTTCCTGTCTAAAAATTTTCTTAAATCAATTTTTATCTATTCTGTTTAGTGAATAGGAGTTTAACTGCAAAAAAATTGTTCTCCCAGAATTATACAAATACAATATTCAATAGAACACTCCCGGGTTCTAGTATCACAATGATAGTTGATAGTGTCGGCCAAAATTACCCTTAAGAGACTTTTTCAAAAATGCAAATTTAAAATCAGTTTTATCTTCCTAGCTAGCTTCTGAATCTTATGAGCTTATTTTATTTTTCAAAATAACCTTATGAAAGTAAATTTAAGATGATATTTGACTTTGCCTATTTTATTAGACACACTGCATTGCAAAATCATATTGTTATGTAGGTCACATAAGAAGTAAAATCATACCAAGTGCTTGAGAGAAAAATCATACTTTAGTACTTCCGGAATCTTCATTTGCTGACATAAGTTTTCATTTGTTATGACGTAGACAGAAAATTATAATGAAGTAATGGTATGTTAATATAAAGCATTTATTATGTATGAGGAATGAAAAATCTTGCTTTCTGTAGTAATGTTGATAAGTGCTAAAACTTACAAAACTACATAAAATTTTTGAAGATCGCAAGCATTATTGAGAGCATCAATAATATTCTCAATGCTCTAGACCTATTTACCCAATGAAAGTAAAATCTGATGCAAGAATAGTGTACTCTGTCAGTGTTGATTTATACGGATTTTAGTACAAGCCAGAAGTATTACGGAGGACTGATGGATTCTCACCCGAATGTTGTTTAATATTAGTAACAAAACTGTATTAGATGGTGGTGTCTCATATTTCACACAGAATGCTTTATCTTCTCATTATTTTGGGGAGGCATCCCAACATAAAAATGCAAATCAGTGATAAATTCTGATGGCTAGGTTAAAAAATATCATGCAAGCAACAGAGAAGTCAGCAACCTGTGCTAAGAACATTATGTCTGTAAAGTTTGCATTTATTACAGAATACTATATAAACAGCATGCTACAGTATAATGCCGTGCTTGAATGCCAAGATTTCAACTGTAGATTTCAAAATGACTCGTTTATTTTTGTATGCAATGTTTTTGTTTTAAATCCAGTGCTAAAGTATTAACAGGCTTCTCTTAGGATGAAGATATAAATTATCTAGCAGAAAAGCTATTCTTACTCACCGTTTTATGATGAGTACACTTTGATTAATCTGCAACAAAGTTATTGATATGATGTGGACTTGTCTAGTGGTCAAATTCAAGACCACAGTAAATAATATTCTTTTGACTTACAGCCTGAATCTGCGATTTTGGTAACAAAAGCAGATATAAGATATTAGATGATCTGGTAAAAACATAATTTTCAGAAATTAAATGCATGATGGGAATAATGGTTTAATCCATGCATCTGTACATTTTTTGACACTGAGAACTTGTTTTGTTAGTATAAAGGTTATTAGTTATTTATAAGTATTGATTGGCCCATCCCTGCTTATATCTGAGATGCAGCTACTTTACAACCTAGGATCTCCTAGTGACACTCAAGAAACAGATGGCATTTCCCTCTTGTCAACACAAATATGCAAAGTATTCTGTAAGTAATTTTGTTTTTTGTCCTCAATTACCTGAAAAATAGGTCATTCTTATTATTCTTGGGTTGCAGTTTTTACATCTCTACTGTTAATAATACGAGAGAATTTAAGTCAAATGAATTGGCCTGTATCTAATAAATAATATATTCATAAAGAACACAAAGAACAATCGATCATAGTACCCATCACTTTCAGTCCATGTGTCCAAAGGCATAAGTTTCGTAGGATCTAATTGTCATATTTGATGTATTTTAAGAGACAAAGATTTTTATGTTTCTGAGAAATCTCTGCTACGTATAATGCTTACTACAATTCATGAAAAAATTAAAATCTGTGTAAATTTTATATAAATTTCATTTAATCTCCTTTTAATAATGGCTCTACATTATGACATATATGTGCCATATTAAGGATAAATATTCTTAAAGTGAAGTTTTTTCAGCTTTATTGAAATGTAATTGACATGTAATATTAAAAAAGTTTAAGATACATGCTGGGAAATGATAACCACAATAAGGTTAGGTAACATCTCCAACACCTGACATAATTACAATTTTGTTTTCATAGTAAGAACAGTTAGGATCTACTCTCTTAGCAACTTCCAAGTATATAACACAGTCCTGTTAACACTACCATACTATGTATTACATCGAATCATCGAATCATCTCATAATTGGAAGTTTGTACCCTCACTGGCTAATGAATCAAACATTCAGTTAAAACAGTTTTTGAGCATGGAAACAACATTTTGAATGGCCATAACTGAATCACATTTTCAGTTCATCACATGTTAGTGAATTGTATCAATTAAATTTTATTGCATATTGTGTTATCAAAATTTTCTGACTCAGTGAGTGAGTGGACTAATTTTGCATAACCACTATAATTTCCCCTTATTGTAAAGACATTCTGGATTCCTGAGGTCATCAATATTTTTATCTCATGGAAAAGTACTCTGCTCTACATGTATTACATTTAAAATATTTATAAAAGTGGCATTGGGTTTAAAAAGAAACTTGAAAGTGTGTACAACTCCACAGAGGTATTCATCCAATTTGTTTTGAGTTTAGTCTTCACATTGCATGATTTTGATGCAGAGAATTTTTGTCTTATAAATTTATTCCTATTTTTTTCCTGTATACATTTAAGGTTGACCACTTTTCCTCTTTAAAATACAAAACTATATTTTTCTTGGAAAATGAAGTTTCATTTTGAAGAAACTAGTAAGTGAACATGCTTACACTTTCTCTCAAGTAAACATGTTTAAACATTTCTCTCAAATAAACATGTTTAAACTCTTCCTTATTGCTTTGAAGACTGAGACTATATTTTAACAAGACAATTTATCAATATTCACAAAAATTTAGTAGATTCATTTTTCAAATGTTTACCTTACCATGCTTATAGAAGGAAGTACAAATGTAGAATTTTCAAATAACTCACTTGCAAAGCATATGCTCAAAATCTTAAATTTGTTTTCATGATTAATATATGCTTGATGTAAATTAATATGTAATACCTTCTGGAGACATCTCCGGTACAATGGCCTCATATGGTCCATCTAGGAACTTTGGTTCATTGTCATTGATATCTGTAACTCTGATGGAAAATTCAGACTCAGGTCCCACAGCCCTTCCAGTAGTGGTGTCTATCACCTGGGCTCTCAGAGTGTAGAGGTCCTGTTCCTCTCGATCAAGCTTCTGTGCCGCGTATAAGACACCTGTTTTTTCATCAATGACAAAAGTGCTTCCAGCTCCATCTCCAAAAAGCTTGTACTGGTAATTGTTGTTTTCATTGTCTATCCCATATTTCAACTGCAAGTGAAAAGACGGATCCTTTAGTTTCCAGACATGTCAAAAGGGACCCTTCTATTGCAATGATTTTATTTTCTTGCCTGTCTGTTAGTCCTGAGGTTAATAATTTTGTATGATCCCTCTATTATGTTAAATAAGGTATAATATTAATTTTAAGATTAAATTCTATCACCAGGCATATTCTACTCAATTCTCAAATACACCTATTTTTATTACTCTCATTACTTTTATTTTTCAAAAGGAAAGTGAATCTGTTTACCACCCATAGCATTAATATAATTCTTAATTTTATATATAAAAACAAAGGTTATATGACATAGGTAGCATTGGTTGTATGTCTTTTTGCATATCTAAATTATTTTGACATAGAGAGGGAAAGCCTGTGATAAGCTCCTAATTATCATGAATCTCTGGCTTTTGTGTCTCATCACTTATGAATACACCCTTCTTCAAAGTGACAGCTTCTCTGAAATTTTACGTTAACCAAGAAATACAATCCTAAATTCCTAACTTTTCTGATAGCTCAAGGTACAATGTATTACTCTGTACTAAGTAATACTTTTTTCTATGTATTGGGGAGAATACCTGAACATATCTTGAACAACTAATTTTAATAATATTAATAATGTGTTGAATATCACTGCCACGCAGTAAAAGAATCGAATTGTTACTAATAATAAGACAATAATTAGAAGTTCTCTTTTTAATTTGATAATCCTTCATTATCATGAAATAAAAAGGAAGGCTCATGACCCAATAAGAAACTAAGGAAAATAAATGTCCTCTCAAATAAATATATTAAATGAAAGCAAAGCATGGCCCATGGTTTTCAAATATCATTTTGAAGTAGTTTGAAAATTTGATTCAATATTAGAATGAAAATAAGTTCAATTTAGTAATAAATACATGCATTTCAAGTATATTTAGAAGGCAATTTCCATAGATCAGTGGGCTTGACCTTCTTAAAGACATAGATTTAAATTAAAAACAAAAACAAAAAAATAAATTTTGAACACCTGCCTCTTAATGTCACAAGATGCGTAAGTTAAACACATTTCAATTCCATGGATTCTAGTATTATAAAATTCCTACATTTCCACTCAAAATGTATCTTCCTAATGAAGCGGTTATCATCAATTTTGCAAATCAACATCACTTGAAATTTTTGCTTAATTATGCTTTCCAAACTTAATCACTTTTAACAAATAGATCAAAAAGAAAATTCTGTTGGACACATCAGCTAAATTTTATTCTTACCAGCTATTTAATTAACAAGCACCTAACCATGCATTGATATTCTCATTCCAACTAGTTATCTAGCTGTTATTTAAGCCTAATGAGGTTTTTTAGAGGGAACCTATCTGGTTGACTATGTTTCAAAACTATGTTTACGAAATGAAAAAATATAGACAAAATCCATTGCTATGTGAAAGGAAAGGAAAGTGGGGCGGGGGGCGATTTGTGGAGGGAGCAGAAAAATAAAAACCAGGACCTGTGACAGTTAGCTAGGGAGGCAGTCCCTGCTCCAAGGGCACTGATGCCCTGCCCGACCGTGCTGGCCACCAGCCAGTGTTCATCAGCCCACCACCACTGTCAGCGAATGCAGAGCATACGGAGCTCCGGAGCTCCGGGGAGCCCACTGTAAATGCAGTTAGGGAGCTCCAGTTACATAGCAGACACTTCATTATGAACCTCATTCGTGGCTCCCTGCCTGTGATTTACCTGCGGTCATCTTAGAAAATAAAAAGGGATGAGATAGACTACTCTGGGCACACACAGTTTGAAATCAGTCCATTTGCCTAAAGTCCTAAGCTAAGCCTGTGGTGGAAGGGGCACTGGGATGATGGGAGAGATGAGCTCCTGTGCTATCTGGACAGCAGGCTAGCTCCGCTGCTCTCCTGGAAGGGTCAGAAAAAAGGAGTTAATGAATTTTGAGTACTTCGCCCTTTGGGCCCAATTAAATTTTAGTGCCAGTTAATTAGCGGTTAAACCTACTTCCGTCCATTCATCTAGAGAAAGAGCTTTACAGAAAAAGACAGGATATTGGCATTACCTCTATTTAAAGAAAATCAAAGAATAATAAAAACCAAAAACCTATATAGGAAATGTTCTTTCTCATAAAGGAAATTCTTTTAAAATATATTGTTACAAGAAAGTGAAAATAATTATTCTTTATACTTCAACTTCACTCATCAAAGCAAAAATAGCATAGGCTCTTGACGCTACTTAACTGTAAAAGGATTTGGTATTAGTCTGCTTCATTAAAAATTAACGAGGGGTAGATCAACCCCTACTTTACCTAATAGAAAATTAGGCTAAATACTATTGGTAATGTTATTGTTCTCAGTGTAGTTGCTTAGCTCCATTACCAAAATAACACCGTTACGTTTCTAGATGTTGGTGATGGCGGCTGTACTTTTTATATGGGAGTCTGTAGTAAAATTGGAAAACCAGTGCTTTCCTTCTCCCGCAATCATTTGTGGACACTTTAGCTGCTAACAAATCTGAAACAATCAATTATGCAGGTATCCCAAATTTTCTAATGGTTCTACTGAGAATATTTAAAATTCACCCCACACCAACACTGCCTTGACTCATTTGTTTAGGTTCACATGACAGTACTTCCTGTACCATTTTCAGAAAACCGATACCTGGCCAATGGAATGATTAGTCCTATTCATTTCTTCTTGTACAAAAAAATAGTTCCACACCCAGTCACGCTTCACTCTCCAGTCATGCTTCACTCTCCAATGAGACGACCCTGGGTGCTGAACTTCTTCGGTTTTAGAGTTTCTGGTGGCTGTAAGGAATGGCCACAGGAGAGGAATCCCCAGCATAAAAGGCAGCAAAAAGCAACAATTCATTCTGCTCCTTTGGCTCCAGCTGAAGCTCTTCAGAAGAAACAATGTTGCCAACAAAAATGTGATACTTCTTTATAATCTTTGTAAACTCTTAGGTAACTTTCATGTCCTAAAGAACAAGCAACAAAACAAAATTTGACATTTTAAAAATACCTTTTTTCTCACATAATTGTTAAGGAAAGGATACAACTTTTGCATCCATAAAAATGGAACAAAAGTACACGTTTAATGGATGATTCAATTAAGCTAGTTAATTATATCTTTCAGCTCAGCAATAACATGAATGGAATAATTATAAATTTCTGGTCGGGCACCATCAGTTTAAGCTGTAGTCGAATCTGCCTGAAGGTTGGAAAGTTGCTCTGGCAGTCTACTTGGTTGACAGCCGACATGCAGATACACTTTTTTTAAAAAGAAAATCTGTTTAATTCTTCCCTTTTATCTCAGTTAAATCAAAACAAACAAGGAAACAGTCCCACTAAAGCAGCAGTCAGCCCGGCAGGGGGAAATACAGTATGTCTCCTATATTTCAATGGCAATATGCTTTTTCATATAATTTTCCAAACTATCATTTATGTAGTGTTAAATAAACAAAAGGACAATTCACCTTAAAACCCAGGGGATTTAATAATCACTTATCCTGATGTTATAAAACACTGTGAATAAAAAGTGCATCATAGTTACCATTTCATGCTATGAAAGATAGGAAATGAAATTGTTTTTATCTTAACAAAGAAATGACTCAATTTTCAGAAAGTAAATGCAAAATTATAGTGCCTGGGTAAACATGGCTGAATATTTTTAATATATAAGACAGAAGATGAAAGGTATCTTCTAGTCCATGCTATTAAAACAATAAACTCATACTATGAAATTTTCCATTTAAAACTCTCCATTTACCTGGGACTGATCATACCAGCTCTCTCTGAATGACTTATACGTAAATGAAAAGCTTCATATTGTCTACATCTACAGAGCACATCCATATAACCAAATTGGATTTGTTTGTTTGGGATTCATGAAGGAAGAAGAATACTTTTGTCACATCTACAATGGAGTTTAATGTCACAATCAACAGTGACAACAAAAAGCCATAGAGTTCCCATTTCTGTTAGGAGTGTCCTATATGATCTTGTTTTGGATGTCCATGTATTTCTGGACGACCCCTGAGAGATATTTTAGGTCTTTGGCTCCTGTTAGGAAGAGCCGAAAAACACCTAATTAAGAATGAACACACAGCGGAGGTGCTGCGATCTCCCTGGAGTTCCTTGCAGCAAACGTGTTCTTTGATCAGTTTATTTCACAAAGGTCATGAGGAAATGTAGCTCAGGCGAAACTTGAAGATAAATCTAATTTTTATGTGACTATTTGAGATTCATATAAATATGTTATTTAGAAATTGTTAAATATGTATACTTAATAACTAGTGAATAATGAAAACATTTGGAACATGTAGTTTGCTTTATTGGAAGATATGTTGCATAAATTTAAGAAATATTACTAACAGTAATATTAAGTAAACTTACAATGTTGGGCAAATAACATTTTTGTTAATTTTATATTAAGATATTTTCACACATCTAGAAATAGCGACAATAGTATAATAAACACCTAGATACCATTACTCAACTTCAAAATTATCAAGCCTATGACAATCTTATTTCATCTATGCACATATCCATTTTTTTATTTTAAAACAAATTTCACATGTCATAGCATATTAACTATCCATTACGGAGAGAAATGTACACTGGCAAAAATGCTTTATATATGGGTGTATTTATCCATTTAAAAATCAAAATCTGAATATTACAAATTAAGAATAAGTCTTTCATACAACCAAATATTCAATTAGTGTTCAAATTAAAATATTTAAATATCTTTGATTCAGGATTCAACTGTGTTCCCATAATGTGGCTTATTGATGCATTCCTTTTGTCTCACTTACACCATAGGTTTTATCACTCTCAAATTTAATTTTTCTTTTAATTTATGAGTTGGACAAACTGTGACTTATCCTGTAGAGTTTCCCACATTAAGGATTTTGCTAACTATGTCCCATAGTGTGATTTAATATGTTTGTTTACCTTCTATAAATAAGTAGAGGCTTGATTAGATGCAATTTCAAGTATTTGTCAAAAATACTCATTGTTGATGCTCCGTACTACCTATTGTGTGATGTCTGGAGGCTTAAAATACCTATTTTCTTTTTTTATATTTTGATTTCAGTGTCGAAGCTGTTCTTGTTTCAAGATTCATTAGTAGATTCATGTACCATCAATTGGTTCATTTATTATGAGTTTCCTAGTCATATTTTGTTTTAAAGTTTTACCAGTTATTGATGATTATTGCCTAAACTATTTCAGTGACCACGTGGTGAAACATAGCAGAAAAATATGAACTCAAAAAGCACTCAGAGGAAACCCTACAATGAAAATATAATATCTGAAATGAAAACAAAATCCACTGAATGGTTTTACCAAAATCCTGAATGCTACAGAAGAAAATACATTGGTTGTGAAGATTGTGTAACAGAAATTACTCAAACCAAAGTACAAAGTACAATAGCAAAAATGATTTTCATAATAAATTTTAGTAATTTTGGAGCAATCTGAAGTGGCGTAACAAATATGTAATTTGAACCCCCCAAAAGAAGAAAGAGAGATTGGGATAAAATAATAAGAATGATCAATGGTTTCTCAGATTTGCAGAACAATATCACACCCCAAAAAAGAATCTCAACACACATGAAACAAGAGAGAAAAAAGCAAAAAAAAATTGACACAATATATTTAAATTACTAAAATAAAACATAAATTGTAAATAATAAAACCTCACCAGAAAAACAAACAGTAATAAAATCTAATAAATGTTCATCACAAAAAATGCAGGACTGATGGGATGATATACATAGAGTTCTGAGAGAAAACCTTTTTACCTATAATTATCCAACCTTAGAAACAAGAGCAATATAAAGCAGAGTAGAAAAAATAATCAGTAGCATAACTGATCTCTGAAAATACTTTTAAAAATTTTCAGAATTAAGGGCACATGAATCTACATAATGTAATATAATGAGATGGAAATATAAAATATATAGGTAAATATAAAAGTTAGTGTTTTATTAATATTTTTTAAGTAAGTTTACTGTTTCTGCATTAATAACAATGTATTACAAGATATGTAACACATGTAGAATGAAATCTATGATGATGATGGCACAAACAGCACAAATCTATGATGATGATGGAAAATAAAGACAGACACGTGACCAATGCACGTCCAAATGAGCGACTGATGCGCACAATAACATCTCAAAGTAATGATGCTGGGTGGAAGGAGCTTGACAAAAAGTTCATATATGGTTCCATTCATAGGTTATCCCGGAAAATTTCAACCTATCGCGATGACAGGAAGCAGGTTGGTAGTTGAGAGAGAACGGAGACGAGGAAGGGACAAGAAGGATGACTGGGGTCAGGAGGGAACCCTGTGGGTTGATAACTGCACTTCTCATCCTGATTGAGATGATGATCTCACAGAAGTAAAAATGTATTAATCTATAAACTAACAGTTTTCATTCCTTTACCCATGGTGAAGCTTTCAAGTGTCTCCACTTGGGAGGCAAATATAAATTAGACTGATTAGGAAAACATACATAAAAAAAGAAAGTTTAAATTAGGGTACTATATAATACCAATGATAAAAGTGTTTCAAAAAAATTAGAAGATGATGCCGATGAGACTATGGACATAGATAGATTTTGTAAAATAACTTTAAGTAAAGAAAAATGACATGCAAAATGTATCACAATAATTACCAAGATAGTAGGGAGAGAAAGTGGTTCAAAGTTTGACGTTTAGAATTATCTATCACATTCTTCCCCCTCTAAAACAACCTAAAGTATATATATCAAACAGTGATACTCATTAAATCTGGGTGACTTTTCTACCATAGGTTGTATTTTTCAGGTTATGTGTGTGATTGAAATATTTCACAAGTAAATTTAAAATTACAAGTCAAATGTAATTTTATAATCTTAGATCATAATAGATAGACATATCCTTTTGCTTGAACTTTTCTGTATAAAAATACAAAAATGAAATGTAGCAATAACAATGTCTGAATGATAAAATAATGTGGCTTTGTTTATACTTTTCCACATTTTAAATTTTCTATAATGGTCAGAAAAAAAATACTCTTATATTTCAGGGGAAGAGAAAACATTTCAAATAATAGTCCACTTGTGATTGAGGACTGTTGGCAGCTGTCAACAGTGCCAGACTGAGAAATACTCATGGCTGAGTCCAGGCTAATAAGGAAAAATGCTCTCAATTAGTATTCTGAAACGGTCCCCAGAGAAACGAGCGGTGACATTTCTGCCCTACATCTGCAATTCTGGTTATATTTTCCAATCAGATGAGTGCTTGAAGAGAAACCTGCATATTATTTTAATATGGAAAAAAGAAGGTCCTGCTAATACTCTCTCAAGTTAGTGTATTTAGGTTTAATCTCATTGCCAGAATCTAGGCACAATTACTTATATTTATTAAATAAAATGTAGAATGACTGCAATCTACAGTATACTTCAAAATATACAATGTATAATATTAAAATGATATTGATATTAACATATTGCATAAATTTTTACTAACATTTAAATAATGTTATTTTCATAAGCATTAAATATTAAGTCCAAGTAGAATCATATGGCTTTATTATTGAAAAATAATTTCGCCTATTGTATTACATCATATATAAAGGAATTTGTATCTGGAAATCTTTAGTGACCTTCCCAGTACTAAGTAGTTATTTAACACTAAAGATAGGACTGGAAACCTAATCCTATCGGCATAGAGTGAACAAGACACACTATGGCGTCCTGCACAGAAGAAAGGACATTCATAGGTATCTAACATCGTGCATAATATCTGTCACTATCAGTTCACCTTTAGAATTTGAATAAAGATCTGTAATTTGCATTAGAGTGTTTGGACAAGTCTTGAAACCAGACACTAAAAATGTTTTCTATTACCCCCTTTTAGGACACCTCCATCTCAGTTATTCTCAAGATTCATGAGATTGATTTAAAAGAAAAAAAAAAGAAGAAGAAGTCAGACTGATGGATTTGGTGGTTGTGAGGGGGAGGAGAAAAGTTGAAGCTGGGGAAATGTGGATGGGGTAAATACAGAAACTTAATCCTATTTGCCATCTCTTCAGAATCAGAGGAAACTTGGCAACCTCATAGAGTGACACTCCCCATGAGGATTTTTAAATGGCTTTCTCAGAACCGCTATCAGAAAACACGGACAGAAAGGAGAATGGATGCAGGCTGCATGCCTGAGTGAGAAGGAAGCCACACTTCCGAACCCTAAATTGTGACGGTCCCCGTGCCAACTCCCTTGCCCCAGACCTGGAATATAAAAGGTCGTTCTTTGTCCCGTTTATGAACTCTCATTAAACTGTGCACAGTTACTGTCAGAAATAAAAGCTGCGTGCTACAGATAAAGCATCGTGAAGTCAGAATGCCTGTCTACGGGCGTCTGGAACCTTCTTGGACAGCTCAGCCTACTCCATTCACTCTTTGTGTGGTGTCCTAAGATAGGGGCCAGCAAATGCCATTCCCTGTCTGGACTGGCCATTGTGAACTCAGTTTTTGAGCAGCAAGGAGGGCTCTCTTTTCATGAACATCAGGTTTGGAGTGCTCAGCACTGACAGACTGAGCCCACGTGTGCAGAATATTCTAGAATGAGAAGAGACAGAGTCCAGTTGATGAAATACACCCGGGCAAAATCTCATTAAAAAAGAAACAAAACACATCCCATTTTCTCCCCTCTTCCTCTACCTATCAAAACATGGTTTCTCCTTATTATTTCAAGGTTAAATCTTTACATGCCTCTCTACTGAAGATTTTTGTCCAAAACTCCTTTTGGACCCTATTTCTAATTATATGTTGTGAATGTAATTAATCTGTATAAAACTCAATTATGTCTTTGCCATTTTGTAGTCTAATATTAATTTACCCATTACATGTCCATAGGCTATTTCTTACACTTCTTTTCCTCTGTGATTGCAGTCAAACCTGGAAAATATTTTATTTTATAGAATCCCTTTCCCCCTTAATGTTCTTTTAAAAATAAGTAACCAGGAAAAATAAAGCAATGCCTTATTTCTAATATCCAAAACATTATTTGAATGTGACTTACATTAGGTAAAACCATGTATATGTGGCTATATGTTTATTTTCATTGTATAATTTAAAAACACTGGAAATTCCCTGTCTTAAACCTATTCATTTGGAGAAGATGCATAAAATTGGCCTCACAATTGACAAGGACACAAGTGAATAAAAACAAATTTTCAAATTGTATGCTCACATGACACTATTCAGCCACTGAATGTGGTGCTCTAAAGTTGCTTTAAAGGGGAACCCTTCGGCACTGTTGGTGGGAATGCAGGCTGGCACAGCCACTGTGGGTAGCAGTAAGGAGATACCTCAAAAAAAGCAAGACTGGATCTGTCTTTTGACCCAGCAATCCCATTTCTGGGAACATTTCTGAAGGAACCAAAAACACTAATTTGAAAGAACATAAGCACCCTAGGTTCATTGCAACATCATTTGCAATCACCAAGACATGGAAGCAGCCCAAGTATCCATCAGTAGGCAAGTGGATAAAACAAATATGGGGCATTTACATAACAGAGTTTTACTCACCCATTAAAAACAAGAAATTTTACCCTTTGCAACAGTATAGGTGGACATAGAGAACATTATGTTAATTGAAATAAGACAGACAGAGAAAGGTAAATGCCATCTAATTTCATTCATATGTGGAATCTAATGAACAAACTGAATGGAGGCAGACTCATAGATGGAGAACAGCTGACAGCTAGTGGGGTGGGGGGATTGAGCAAAAAGGAAAAGGACTCATGGACACGGACAATAGGGTGGTAATTGCTTGGGCATAAGGGGGCTAAATGGTAATAGAAAAAATATAATAAAGATTAAATAAAAGTATTGCTGTAAGTATTGCTTTCTTAGGTTAAAAAACTAAATACATACAAAATGATACCACTTATTTAAGGAAAAAATGTAAACAAATACAGAGAAGATGTGGACGATTATGCCCTTAAATGCAGACAAAAATCATCTCTGAAACCAGGAATTATACATGGATTTAAATTTCCCTCATATATATTTGTTTTAATATTTATTTGTTTAACATACACATACATAAGTTTATAATAAATTATAAAACAATTTTACATAAATATAGGTTTTAAACACCATGGTGAAGATCAAGAGATTACCATTTATTGATTCTGGGGCTATTCTCCCAAATG
>PVKM010030580.1:0-17190 GCA_004027735.1 Carollia perspicillata
GATTGTCCCTGCGGTCAGACCCAGGGAAGCAGCCTTCACACTGAGTCACCCACCTCGGGACTTGGACTTGATCATTCCCAGGAAAACCTCTACCTACAGAGGTGGGGAGATGGGCTGGCTGCCAGTCAACCTCCTTCTGAGGAAAATGCTGTCAGAGCTCCTTTGCCCATGTGTTGCCTCAGTGATGGTTTCTGGTAGAGACAATGGCAGGCTGAGGCTGTGGCCTCTGGGACACCCACCCACTTGTCACATGGTTCTGTGAGCTAGCACCCTTAGGCCCATTGGATGGTAAAGACAAGGAGAGGAGGGAGCCCTGGGGATGGCATTGGGACTTGGAGTTCACAACCAGGGCTCTGTGCCCTCTGGCCCCCGTCACCTCTGAAACTGAATGAGACTGGGGGGACATGGGCCAAAACCTGAAAATCCCTGCTGTCCCCCAGCCTGGAGCCAGGATCTCTGTGGTCCCAACAGCACCTCCCCCACATCCACACACAGCAGATGCTCAGTGTACTTGGAGCACCCATGGCTAGGGGTGCGAGGGCAAAGAATGACATGGGGGCCACAAGGGGGTATGGGTCTCCAAGGTGAGGTGTGGGTTTCCATCCAGGGGGTGCCAAGGACCACGCACCGGTGTGTGGACATATTTGTTCACTGACGTATCCCCAGCACCAATTAGAGTACCTGGCAAATGGTAGGTGCTCAATAAATATTCCTTGACTGTGGCTGAATGAATGAATCATATCCTTTCATGTCTGTCTTAGGGGATGGTCTATAAAGGATATGCCCTATGACTTCAGTGGCATGTGGATGCAATTTATAAATATTTACTAGAGAGCGTGTGCTCAAAATTTCTTTCCAGATAGGATGAATGATCAGAAAAGCTTGGAAACCCACAGTCCAGAGGAACTTTTGAGAATTTGGGGAGAATATAGCTCCTCTCTGAGGCAAAGCAAGCCAAGTGAAGCCTCAGGCTGCCCTGCAAAGGGTCTCAGGCCTCTGTACTCCTTCCTTGCAGTGCTGGGTTCAAATTCTGGCTCTGTCCATACTGTCTGGATGCCCTCAGACAATGCTTTCCTCACATCTCCATCCAGAAAAGGCTGGGGCTGGACAAGGCACCCACTGTAGGCTTTTTCTTACTTTCAGAGAAGCTTGCCCAGCCTTCTCTAACTCCAGACATTTGTCTGTACTTTAGGCTAATCCAGGCAAGAGCTGCCTGAAGCAAGGATCTCTGCTCTACAGGCACTCAGGGAAGTCCCCACCCAGCTCAGAGGCTGGCTGGAGAGAGTTGCCCGCGAGCCATTTTGCAGCATGCTAAGCAATTACTCAACTTCCTGTTGTGTGTGGAGCAGCCTTTGCCACCCCAAACAGTCCAGCCAATCTCTTCTCCCCACCTCTGCTCTTGAAGTCACAAATCAGGCAAAGAAAGTCAAGAAACAAAAATGAAAACAATCGTAAGGCACCATAAAGCCCCAGTTAAAGTAACTCAAACAAAACAAAAATTGAAACCACATAACACTCAATGCTGGCAGGGCTATAGAGAAATTCTCCTCTCTTGCTAACTTGTTCAGTCTTTCTGAAGAGCACTGTGATAACGCTTACTTCAACAGTGGGTTAGTAACAAAGAGAACAGAATGACAAGAACAGGAAGTTAAGACTGTTCACACATCCTGCTGTGGCTCAGCTGGTTGGGTGTCTCCCACAAAGTGAATGGTTGCCAGTTCAATTCCCGGTCAGGGTACATGCCTGGGTTGTGGGTTCAGTCCTCAGTCTGGGCAAGTACCACAGGCAACTGAGTGATGTTTCTCTCCTGCTCTTTCTGCCTCCCTTCCCCTCTCTCTAAAAATAAATAAATACAATATTTTAAAATGCTTTAAAAAAAGATTAACACTCTTTGGTGACATAAATTCATTTTAGTGCTAAGAAAATAACCTCTGACTTTTTTTTTAAGCAAACACATTTATAATCAGCCTCTTTGTAATGGGGACAGGGTAAAAAAATCCAGACGACTACAGATATGGAATAAGAACATGTGATATTAACATGCATTGTATTTAACTATTACAAACACATATGTAATAAACTAAATTTACTTGCCATCTCTAAATGTCCAGGATTTCCCAGAACTTTTACATACATTCTATTCTCTCTAAAGCAAGCCAATAAAAAAAAAATAAAATTATGAGGTCCTGTTTACACTTTCAAAAGAGAAAAAAAATAAAGGAAGCTAAGAAGTTTTCTTTTTAAACTTCATTTTGTACAGAAGGAAACTGAGACTTGGATAAAAGCCAAAATTTGCTCAAAGTCACACAGCTCTTAAAAGGCAAGCAGATTCTGACCCCAAATCTCAGGTTAGGTTCACCGGGATAGACACTTTGGTAAATGTGGGCATGCCTAACAACAGCGGCGACAATAGCAGCGCTCATTTATACTTTGTGTGTGCCTGGCACACTGTCAAGTGCCTTACACACATAATCATATCTAGGCCTCAGGACTTGAAAGGCCCCATGTTTCAGATAAGGCAAGTTGAGGCCCGGAGAGGTGAGGGGGCTTGCTAAGGTCATCAGCCAGTGAAGGAAGAAGCTGGCACTCTCACCTCGGGTCCCTGAGACCTCGCAGGCAACGGGCCACCTCACCCAACGGGAAGTCCTGACCTCCAGCTGAGAGGAGCCTGCGGACGGGCTGGAGCAACGGACGGGTTGGGGAGCCAGCTCCCCCGCCGCTTCGCACTAGCCAGCACTGTACGGCCGTCACCGCCCGAGGTCCCGGCCCCGCCCCGCCCCGCCCGAGAGGCCCGGCAGCTGGAGGAGGCGGGGCCGGTCAGGTGAGTCGCGGTCTGGCTCCGCCAGTGGGGACCCCTCGGCCCTAGCCCCCGGGGCAGGGGGCAGGCTGGGGCCGGGAGGAAGGAGGGGCTGAGCCGGGACGCCAGCTCATTTCCCGCTGGAGCAACCCGGAAGGCTGGAGGATGGAGGGGAAGTGACTGGGCGTGGGTCCGCCGCCGACCGAAATAACGGGGGACACGGGCTGCGGGGCCAAATCGCGGACGTGGGGAAGCGGGGCAGGAGCGGACGCACGGGCCGGGGGCTCAGCCACCCCGAGGACGCCGGGTGTGGGGAGCCCTGCGCTGTCCCCCTCGGCGGGGCCCGCCACCCGCACGGCCGCGCCCCGTGCCCTCTCACCGCCGGGCCCCTTCACGTGCAGGCGCCCCCACACATCCCGGAAGGTGCCCGCTTCACCTCCAGGCGCCCCTCCCCGTGTCCTTCCCCCGCGCCCCCGACAGCCTCTCAAGCGCCCCTCATCTCCAGGCGGCCCCCAGAACCCCCCGACCTGGGGGGCACCGACGCCTCGCGCCCCCTCACCTCAGGGCTCCTGGCCGCGGACTCTGGGCAGTCGACGCGCCGAACCGGCTCCGGGATCCGCAGCCACTTCCTCGTGGGCGGAGGGCGGGGCCTGGCAGCCTCCGCGCCTCCGGGCGGGGGCGGGGCTCCGGGCGGTGGCCCCAGGCCCAAGGCCCGGCCCACACCTCTGGGTTTGGGGGCCGCGGGGGCCCAGACACCCAGGCACTGTCTGCCACCGCTTCTCACCACTTTATGGTTGGAGAAACTGAGGCTCAGAAAGGGGTGCGCAGCCTGAGCAGCGAGCTGGCGGGAAACGGGAGTCCGGTAGGTGCACGTCCCCCCACCCAGCTCCTACCACCACGCCAAGAGCGGGGCGGGCTCTGGGTTTACACCAAGGTGTAAAACCAGCACCTTAGGGATCCTCTGCAGAACTCGGTCCCCAGCCCCGGGGACCGCTCCTTCCTTCACCAGCTGGTACATGCTGGGCGCCAAAAGTGCAGTAGGGCGTTACCAAGGCAGCCAGCCCCGCCCCCACCTCCCGGAGTCTCAGCGTCTGCACGAAGAACCCCGGGATGGGGGTGGGGGTGGAGTGCACACCGGCACCCTGGCTGACTCTGGCTGGCCCGGAATATTCTGTCGGTGCTGATTTCTTGCACCTTTGTTCCACCGCAGACTGCTTCACTCCCTTTCCGGCCACCTGAATTGAGTCTTGGGCCAGGTGGACCCCAGGGGTCTTTCCATTTCTACCCTCTGTCTCATCCTTGGACATATTGCTAGGTGGCCTGACAGATGGAGGAGACCTTGGTGAAAACCCTGCACCCTCTCAATTCTGGGCCCTCTCCCTAGGATTGACTCATTTCACCCAAAGGAAGCCAGGCAGCAAGCAGCAGCAAAGGGTAGGTTGGGGTGTGGGGTCTCCATGGTCTCTGGAGGTTCAGACCTAGGGGCTTTGACAGGTACTATTTTTTCTGCCTAGAACGCTTTTCCACCCTCTCCCGCCCTGACCTACTTCAGTTATCCTTCAGGCGTGGCTGAGCATCTTAGCTCACGTTCACCCTAACCCTCTCACCATTAGAGGAGTCCACTGGACTCTCATCCTGTGCTCACCAGCCCCAGCTCCTATTTCATTGAATTCCACTCCTGCAGGATTAAGTGTCTCTAAACTTGGAACACTTCTAGTAGCAAGCAGATTGTTCACTAAACTTTAGCTAAGATTTGTAAGATCCTGAGCCTTCCTGGCTCTGAGGAAACACTGAGGGGCAGTTACCAGGGCCCCCCATGTAACCTTGTCAAATCCTGATGATGGCTTTAGTCTAACCAGAAAAAAAGTCTCAGATGGTCTGTACAGCAACTCTTCCCGTGGGGACAAGGGCAGTTATGAGGGGACAGCCATTGGGCACCAGTGGCACCTCTGGCTTTCATTTCATGCCTCTACAGCTTTGTATTTGCCCAGGATATTACCCCAGGTGGGGCTGACACCCACCTGTGGTGTGGGCACTGAGTGCTCTAACCCATTCAGCTCCTGGTGTTCCCTGAGCTGGACTTGTGACCTCAGGTGGCCAGGTCAAAGCAAAGGCCAGGACTTTGGAATACAATGGAGGGGAAAGAAGACCCCTCTGAGTGAGCTGCATGAATCTGAACACAAGAGTGGAACAGCCACAAAGGAAGCCGGATGACCCAGTTAGAGCTCAGATGGAGAGAATCCCAGAGAAAGGGCCAGAACCCTGGTCAACCTCTGGTCCACCTGAGCCAACCTCTTCTATCCGGAGGTTTCAGATACACGAGCCAATAAGGAGTCTGTTTTTTAAGGTGGTTTGAGTTTTCCCGTTATTCATCACTAAAAGCATCCTGACAAATATGCATACTTGGACTCCCTTTTCCTCATTGTGAAAAGTGATCGGAGGCAAGCCTGACTTGATGACAGGATGACTCAGAAGCTTAGTGTGAGCAGAAACCATGTTTGTATTGCTCAGTCTGCTCTCCTGGGTGCCTAGAACGGTACCCGGCACACAGGAAGCACTCAGTGCGCATCTGTGGAGTGACTGAATACGTGAATGAACAAGTGGTGTTTGGAGACTGAACCCCATCCTGGCTCTGCCACTTCATCTGTAGTGTAACTTCAGGCAAATAACTTCCCTTCTGTGCCTTGGTTTCTGCATCTGTAAGTGAGGCTGACTCATAGCAAGCACTGCTGCCCCCTCACAGGCCTGTGGTCTCTGTGGGAGGGAGGACCAATGGGTGGGAGAGCACAGCTCACTAGGAAGTGGCAGGCTTGTTGTTTGAAATGGCTCTGCTGGGGAACAGAGTTTTCTAAGCCTAAGAAGTGAAGCCACTTCTTGGGTGAGAAGGGCCTGGGGGTGGAAGAATTTCATTTGGAGTTCTGAGAACAAGGCCAGAGCTTTCTGTTCCTTCCTGGAAGCTGACTTCCCCTGGGGTGCCCTGGGGAGAAGAGGCTGCACTGCCCCTCCTCTCTGGCCTTCTCAGGTGTCCAAGGAATGCAGCCACACACCCAGGCTTTGGGGCTGGCTGACATGGAGGAGGGCAGACAATGGGGGGCTGGGGCAATGTCTCCAGGTCATTAGGGTTTTGGGACTTTCTGTTCCTTCCTCCTCACTGCACTGGCTTTACTGCCTCTTGTCATGTGAGGGCAGCCATGCTCCAGACCTCTAGGCTCAGGACACAGTGGGCTGGCCAAGGCAGTGGGACACCAGGGACAAAATCTTTCCCAGAAGAGCCCAGCATGTTCTCCTTCTGTCTCAATGTGTGCCCACCCCTGATGTGGACCATGGGTCTCTGTCCCTGAGATAAAGGGATTGCCTCCTGATCCTCGTGAGCAGAAGGGAAGAGGGGAAACCCTGTGCCTCCTCCCCTAGGCCACACACGTGGTTGAGGTGCCTGAAGCCTGGGAGGGCGGATGTCCACCAGGGCCAAGCCTCAGAACACATTCAGCATTCCACACCCTGGCCATGGCTCCAGGGGGCAGGCCTTCTGCTGGGGCTGGCACCCTGTTGCAGCAACCCTCTCTCAAGCCACACAGTCTTATGTGGTAGTCAATTGAGAAACTCAGCTCTACAATGAAACCGCACAAGGCATCATCGGAGGGGTCCTCTCCCATCGGTTCCGGTGACATCCTTCATGCTCCTGAGCATGGGTGAACAGCCTGGACACCGTTACAGCTCCACTCCCTGCCCTTGCCCAGTGGGGTGCATGCTTACCATTTATAGCTGGGGCCCTTGAGATTGTCATGGTTCCAACATGGGCTGTCACTCTCCCTCTGGAGTTGAGTTTTGTCATCTTTAATATGTGGCAGTAGCAGTTCCAACACTACAAGGCTGCTGTGAGCAGTTAATGCCTATCAGTTGCTTACCTTGGTGCCTGGCACACTTAGCTAGTCTTGCAGTGACACATCAAGGTGTGTGGTCCAAGCACCCTTCCTTATGAACCGCCTCAGGTGACTGACTCTGTCTCCCTCAGTGGTTTTCACAGTTTTTGCTCAGGACCACAGTGATATATATTGGGACCTAGTACAACCTTTGTCTGTATCTGAAACATAAGTATTGTGAAACAATACTTTCTTACTACATGTAATACACAGTGTTATTTTCTTGTTTCATTTTTTTAAAAAAAATGCATCATGACCTACTAAATTGATTTTTACGATCACTAATGGGCTCTGTCAATGTGAAAAACACTGCTCTAGATCATTCTTCCTTCTCTGGGCCGACCCTAGTATATTAGTTTCCCATTGCTGCTGTAGTGATTGCTACAAACAGGGCTGCCGTAAGTGACACAAATGGATTTTTACAGCTGTGGCCAGAAGCCCACAACCCATCTCAGCTGTGATGGCTGTTGGGCAAACTGAAGAGTTATGCCTAAACAATTGGGTTCTGAGGTCCCCAGTTTTCTAAGCATAGTCTTCTGGAATGAACTATTCCATTTCTTTTTGTTAGCAAAATCGTTTATACACTGTTCCCAGACCTCCTAAGGATCTCCAGCCTGATTATAGGGCTAGTGCTAAGCCTGAAAGCAAACCCCGGCTTTACTGTTTAATGGGAATTACTAATCCTGTATCACTATTTTATGGGTAGGGAGGCTGAGGTTCAGAGATGTTAGTGACTGCTCAAGGTTACACAACTTGGCAGAACTATAATTTGACATGAAATCCCACAGCTTCAAATCAAAGGGCTTTGGTGGTCACCTGGAAGCCCTCCAGATGGGCAGTCATTGTGGACCCAGGCCTGTCCTGAGTCTCAAAGGCAGGGTGAGAGGAGCTTCCACAATTTTAAGACCGGGATGGGACTGGGATGGGAGCCCTCCCAAGGCTAAGAAATGACTCAGGTTTACAAAAAGAAAAAGACTATTCTGTGGCTATAAAGTTCTTGGCAACAAAGTTCATAAATTATATATTTTTTGTTGCAGCTGTTTCTTTCATGGAATACAATGTTTCTCTAAGAACCCCTGGGCTTGCTAATTTGTATGGGAAGGAGCTCCTGCCATCAGGTCCAGAGAGAACACGACAGCAAACCGGAGAGGCAGGACCACTGAGCTGGCACCTCAGGAGCTCTGGATTCTCTCCTGGAGGGGAGTAATGTGTCTACGAGTCACCAAAAGGGCAGCATAATTCTTCAGACAATATCATGACATCCTCTGAGAAGCACGGTTACCAGTGTCCTAAAACTAGAGTTGGGTTTCATTCACTGCTCTACTTCTCCTGGGCCAGTGAGGTCAAGAATATGGCCATGCCCGAGGCTACTCTGTATTAATTTACTTTGTTATTAATTTATATTTGCATCTCTCAAGAGTCTCAGCCTTGGAATGTCAAACTCCATGTTTAATTATGATGAAAATAACCTAGCTTGGGCATAGTAATCACTAAACCAAAATGATAACGTGTTCCTTTCCTCTTCCCACCACACACTCCCTCGCAGGATGCGCCTAGAGGTGCCTATTTCAGTGGTTGCCCCTGCTGTGGGCCCAGGGCCCAGACCACAGGGTCTCCGAGTAGGCTCCCATTTGGGCCTGGCTGCTTAATGGAGGTGGGTATCTCTGTTGCCTCGTGTGCAATGTAGGAACAGTACATCGACTTTGCAAAAGTACTGCAATGCCAAAAGATAGCATTCAATTTATTGTTCAATTTTGGTTAAAGAAAAAACATTTGTATTCAATTTAAGAAACTAATAATCTAAGACTTTATCTAAAAAACTAGTCTAAAGAAGAGTTGGCCCAGTTTTTCTACTAAAAACAGAAATATTATAAGGAAACAAAACCAAAACACATTCAGTATTTTTATTTGATTTTTTTTTAGCAATTTACATATCTCTCCACCTTTTCTTTTAAGTTAGTGTGACAATTTTCCATAATAAACTACTAAAAGAGAAACTTTGGTCAAAAATGGAATGAAATAGCAAAAACAAAACCCCAAAAAATAAACAGACAAAAAAACAAAAAACAAACAAAACCCAGTCACTGCTTTTAAAAAACCAACACTTTCACCAATTATATTCAAACAAAACCACACAGACATTTGCGAGATATGTATCTTCAGTGTTTCCTTGTGGCTGGCTCTCCTCACCATCATGCAAATGGTGGAGCTGCCGTGGGCAGTTTGTCAGTTTGTCACGCTGAATCTGGGAGGCTCCCTCAGCTTCACATTATCCGAAGGCCCTGGATGGAAGACTCTAAGGTCTTGAAAATGGCAGGAAGAACACTAATGGTTACTGAGGGTTGTCCATCCTGGCATTTTCCCCATAGTGCCATACCACTCCCCCTCCTCTCCTGGGCTGAGGTGCAGGCTCCTTGACCCTCCTCCCCTACCCCAAATCTGAGACCCACTCTCCCAGGAGTCTGTCCAGCAGAGATTCTCTAGGACTGCTGGCTGTTCCAGGCCATACATTCCCTGTCCCCACCACCCCAGACCACAGGCTCTGGGCACACTCCTCTGTGTTCCTGGGACATACACCTCCTTATCTATGTCATTGGCCTTTAATGATCAGGGCTATCTGTGCACATACCCCTTGCCTGTTCACCATACTCTGTATGCCCTAATGGCAGGCCTTCTGTGTTTCTGTAGGTCACACAGCAGCCAGCGGGCTGCACAAGACAGTAGGTGCTCAAAGGAGGATTGACTGAACTGCACTTGGACTTGCTAGCTTATACAAGTGCATCAAGAGAGAAAAGGACATGGCCTGAGGGATCAAACAATAAAGGGCAGAGCTATAAGCGCTTAGGTGGTGAGAACTACGAGGGAGCCAAGATGCCTAGGACTTAAAGCGTATGAAGGTAAAAAGGGGGTGGAGAGACTTTTAGAGAAAGGCAGCTTGTTTCTCCAGAATATTCTGGAAGCTTTTCCATACTATGTATTTGACCCAAGGAGGGGGAAAAATATAAAACATCATGGAAATGCACAACAGCAAAATTCTGTAAAGCTGGAGTGTAGACTCTTCCTGGATTTATCACTGCCCCCTTCTATCAGGCCTCCTAAATCTCTCTCCAATCCAGAGCTTCCTGGCCACAACCCATGCCACAGCTGCAGTTCATATCCTCATCACTTGTTCGCTGGACTCAACAGCCTCTGCCTGGAGCCCTTGGTTGCCTCGGCCACTCATGCCTTACAGCCGGGTGCTTTTACTTTGGCTCCAGAACAGCTCCTAGCTGTCTGCAGACAAAGCCCAGCTTCTCCCTGACCATGCCACAGCTCTTTTTTTTCTCGTTCCACCTTCTGCTTCTGTAGGACTCACACCACAGTCCAAACCACTGGCAGTGCCTTGTATGCAGTGTGCACACTCTGAGCTCTGGGCCTGATCCGCACAGGCTGCTCTTGCAGCTTAGAATGCTTGTGCACCCACTTTGTCCCCAACCATGATCTCACTGCATCTAGAGATGCAGCTTTTCCCTGCAGCACTGGCAGCCCATGCATCCTCCTAAATTCCTCAATGTGAAAAGAGAGGCACTGGATTCTCTGCTAGAGTGCCACCCAATCCCCTCACCTTCCTCTCTCTCCTACCAGACAAATCCCCCTCAGGGACTCCTTCATCTCAATATCCTCAGTGCCTAGCACCATGCCTCATGTACAGAGGGCACTGGGTGAATGTTTATTAGGTTATTTAGTGTAAACCATGAAAATATATCTATATAACGCAACTCAGATTGGTGCCCAACACTGGGCCTGCTACAGAAACAACACGCAATGCTTCCATGAGTAGATGGCCATCTAGGAAGGAGTATGTATTCTATCTCATTGGAAAAGTGTGGTTTCCTCCTGCTAATGACTTTTAGATTTTTAAAGACAACTACAGTCTAATGTCCTACATTTATGATTTGCATTGGCTTTGATATTTTGTTTCAAGAAATGAAAAACATTTTTCTCACAGGAAGAGTTTTAACACAAACAAGATTTGTTGTGAAAGGCAGAAAATACCTTGAAATCCCAAATAGTCATGGCTCCATCGATGCCAGTAGTGCAAAACTTGCGACAATCTTGCTTGTCCACTTCATAAATAGATACTTGACTGAAAAAAAGGCAAAAACAAGAGATTGTAGGGTATGTGGTAGAACTGAGCCCCAGCCCTCCTAATAGTGTAAAGGCATTTTAAGGAAATTGTCTATTAACTCCTGAATACCAAGTTTCTATTAATATTAGGCTGCAGCAATCTGACTTAGAAAATACGCATATAGCTTTTGGCTCCGAAGAGACGTATGTGCACGCCTCCCCTGTGCCACTGAAGTTTGATCCCAATGAAATCAAAGTTGTATACAAGAGGGGGGGAGGTCAGTGCCACATCTGTCCTGGCCCCAAGATCACCCCCCTGGGCCTGTCTCCAAAAAAGGCTGGTGATGACATCATCAAAGCAACCAGTGATTAGAAGGATCTGAAGATTACAGTGAAACTGACCATTTGGAACAGACAGGTCCAGATTGAGGTGGTGCCTTCTGATTGTACCCTGATCATCAAAGCCTTCAAAGAACCACCACGAAACAGAGAGGCAAAAAAAACAAACATTAAGTGCAATAGAAATACCACTACTGATGAGATTGTTAACACTGCCTGACAGATGTGGCACCAATCTTTAGCCAGAGAACTCTGTTCTGTGGAACCATTACAGAGACCCTGGGGATTGCCCAGTCTGTGGGCTGCAATGTTGATAGCTGCCACCCTCATGACATCACAGATGATGTCAACATGGTGCAGCAGAATGCCTGGCTAGTCAAGAACTATAAAGGAAAATATTTAAAGATCATTTGACAACCAATGGGGAAAAAAAAGTAAATACACAAGTGCATTTTATTACCAGGTGCCCAGAAAAGACTGAAATAAGGGTAAAGTTAGGAACCTGCATTAATTATTGACATGGAGAAAAGACAATCCAGAGCATGCAAACTGCCCAGGAGCAGGGTGGGGGCAGGACCACAGCCATGACTGAAATGGAAACTAATTTAAAATAATTGTAGAGGCAGGATGAATTACAACCAAAATCCAACTGGTGTCAAACGAAAACTCCCAAATTACTCTCCAGCAGTCAGGACACATAAGCCAACAGCTCTCCTTGCATTTGAAATTAATCATTATAAATGTTAGCAACAGTCGTAAGATTCCAACCAGGCAAAGCAGAAGAACAGATAAATGAAACAACTTGTCTCAGCCTAGTTATCTTAAAGACTTCCAAGAAAATCAATTCTATAGCTTAGACAATATTTTTTTTCTTCTCTTAAATGCCTAGAACATTCCCTCTAGGAAGGGATGGCAAATGGCACATAACAGCTGTTTCTGTACAACCTGTGAGGTAAGAATGGATTTTACAATTTTGAATGACTGAGAAAAAAACACTATTATTTCATGACATGTGAAAATTATGTGAAATTCAAATTTCAGGTCCATAGTGTTTTACTGAAATATAGCCATGCTCATTTATTTACACATTGTCCACAACAGCTTTTGTGTCACACTGGAAGAGTTGAGTAGTTATAATGGAGACTGTGTAGCCCCAAAGAGCCTAAAATATTTACTATCTGGTTCCTTACAGAAAAAGCTTGCTAACCTGCTCTAGGGCAAAGAGGACTTGGCATCTGTAAATAAAAGTAAACATGTCAATCTGCAAGGGTCTATCATTTCATTTTTAACCTAAATGTATCAGAGAGGCAATGAGAGCTATTTCCTTTCTGATTCACAGTCTGCAGAAGAGCATAAGAAAAATTCACAAGAAAGAACTTTGAAAGTCATTTGAGACAGAGAAGCTTGAAAGTGTGAAGAAAGTTTTGCTATTTCAAGTTGCTACTTTTCAGTAGGGCACAGACATTTTCAGCCTACTTTAGTTCCAGTGGTCCCTTCCACTGAACATGATGAAAAGCACAACCTGAATTGATAATTCTCTCAAAGAGAAAGTCTAGAGGTTCCCATTATTCTTCCTGCCATCATCACCACATTAAAAGTCTCTCAATATAAAAGTTCTAGTCAAAAAGAGAATATCCTATGTTACGACATTGGCCTGTGAACCAAAAGGTCACTGGTTCAATTCCCAGTCGGGGCACATGCCTGAGTTGCAGGCCAGATCCGCAGTTGGGGGCGTGTGAGAGGCAACCAATTATACATTGATGTTTCTCTCCCTCTCTCCCTCCCTTCTCCTCTCTTTAAAAATACATAAATAAAATCTTTAAAAAAAGAATATATTGCATTTCCTGACTAGGTTTTAAAAAAATTAAGCTTTTTGGACAAAACAAAGTCCTATTGTCTTATATAACCACATGTCCCTGATGAAAAATAAGAAACTCTTCAGCTTGTCATAATGATGCTAAAGAATTCTGTTTCTCTAATTTAAAAAATCTTCTTACTTGTATACATTACTTGAAATTCATGGTTGAAATGGTACCTTTTCAAACAGAATGTAACTAATCTTCCTGTCATTTTCACTACCAGAGGAACGTGACATTCGGAAAGGTCTTCTTTCACTCTCTCTCTCTTTTTGAAAACTTTTACTGAATTTATTGGGGTGACACTGGTTAATAAAATTGTACAGGTTTCAAGTGTACAATTCTCTAATACACTATCTCTAAATCGTATTGTATGTTCACCATCCAAAGACAAGTCTCCTTCCTTCACCGTTTATCCCCCCTGTACCCTCTTCCATCTCTTCCCACTCCCCTTTCCCTCTGGCAATCAATTACCAAGCTGCTGTCTGTGTCTATGAGGTTTTTTTTTGTGGCTTAATCCCTTCACCTTTTTCACCCAGCCCCTCAGCCCCCACTTGCTTCTGACAGCTGTTAGTCTGTTCTTTGTGTCTGTGAGTCTGTTTCTATTTTGTTCATTAGAGTCCTTTTATTCTCAATCAAGTTTCTGAGAAAGCAAGCTCTAGGAAGAGACTGCACTGATAGTCCACACCAGCTCACACTCCTCCCGTGGGATGCCTTGTACTGTCTGCATCTTGAAGGACAGAATGACTGGGTGGGTGTAGTTCACTCCCTATCAAGAGCTGAAAATAAAGAGCCTAAAGTTGGGGAGCTACAAACTTCTGCTCTCATTCCTGAAGGGATGTCTGGTCATGCAGATTACAAAACTTTCATAGAGACCCAGTCAGGAAACAGAGGGGAAGAAGGGCATCTTGGTCACCTAAACACTTCTTTCCAAATGGCCAGGCCCTGACTACAGGCGACATCCAGGAAATTAGATCCAAGCCCACAGGGCCCCAGGTGGCTGGGTGGCACCTACGTGATGCTATTCTGGTGCAGCGTCTCCAAGGCTGTATTGCGGTCCTCGGTTGTAGCCCTCTTGTCCATGTTGCGGAAGCGTTCCATAGCAGACATGTTGCGCTGGATGCTCTGTTTTGGAATATCTAGCTTGGAGACGAAAGTCAGGCAGCCACGGTCATCATAGTTAAAGAGCATTGGGCAGCAGTCATGGCCCTGAAACAAGATATTAGTCAGTCTCCGGAGAGTACACTGCCTACCTACCAACCCCTCAGCAGAATGTTCACCACCACAGCCATCTCTTACTCCTAAAGGCTAGCTCTGTTTCTTCTAAGAGGCCACTCTACTTTGTGCTAGTGCTAGTGAACACACTGCTCCTGTTCTGGAGAATTATATACAATGTACTACAAGGGACGATAAAGAGAAATACTTACGGCAGCTACGACACTATTCTCTGAGACAAATGACACACTCAGGAGGGGCAGGAACTCTGTTTTCAGAGTTGAGACCCTGAACACAAGAACACTTGTTAAATGGAGATAGAACAAACCATTCAGTTTCTTTATAGGTACAGAAGATGACAAAGGACCCATTCTCACAGGGACATCGGCAGTATAAATGACTACTTATGTTTAAAAGGAGCCCTATGTCCTAGTCTTTCAGGAATCTCAGGCATGAGATGGCCCTGAGGTAACCTGCAGGAACTGAGGCCTTCTGCTCTCTTTATCTTTAGCCTATGCTCCATTCCTCTCTAACGGCCCCCAAATCACCACAAACTGGTCTACAGCTTGGTCCCCCACAGGCCCTTGTTCTATCCCATCTGTGCCTTTGCTCCCACACCCCTTTACCACATGCTGTCTCTGCTCCTCCTGCTTATCCAAAGTCCACCCCAGTCTCTGAAGCTCAGGTCCAATTTGATCACCTCCATGAAGCTTTCCTGGGCCACATCAGCCTAAAATGGCTTCTCCTTTAACTGACCTCCTAAAGTTCTTATTGTCACTCATGACTGAATGCCCCTATTCTGCTCTTTTATCCTCGCCTCTGCTCACTGTGGGTTCCAAGAGGGCTGGGACCACAAATGGTTATGAATGCCTATTCTCTTTCCTCCACCATGCACTGGGTTAAGAGCTAAGGCTACTGATGAACAAGATAAAGTTTTAGCCAGCCAGGAATGTGCATACAAGAGGTGTGTGTATGGACATACATGCAAACTTAGTATAAGTACTAAGTATATAATTTAGTAATCTGCTCCAGTAACCTGCCAAAAGGTTATGCAGATATGGCAGGAAAACATATTGGTTGATGAATTAGGATTATATAACTTCATGTAAAAGATGATGCATTTTGAAAACTAACTATGTCTCAAGAGACAACCTCTCTACCTCATATAACACTGATATTGGATCAAAGTCTTAACACCTTGTCTTAAGGCCTCACTGTGGCATACCTGGCTTTTACTATATGAGGTATTTACATTTGAGAAAGGGAAGAATGGAAGACTTAATCTGACTTGCAGGACCACAGAAGCCAAATATAAATCAATACAAGGGTAGATAGGGGCTTGTAATAAACACATGCTAAGAGCTTATTAGGCATTATAATAAATTATACACAAATGAAATAACTGTAACATGAAAACATTACTGAATGACGAAAGGCAAATTACTGTATAGAATGTAGAGCATAATTCCATTTGTGTTAAAAACCAAAAGCTATATAAGTATTTATATGTGTATAGAAATCTTCTAGAAGACTATGTCATTTATAATAAGGGGGGTGTTTTAAAGAAACATAAAATTAAAAAATATAATCCGTTATGAAAATATTTTTTCTTAAGTGTCACTTTGTTGTCACTGGGCAGCAGAGGGAGCCAGAGTCATCTGATATAACTGGTTCTCAGTGTATAAGTTAAGTTAGGAAACTTTTTATTTTTAAATCTTCAACCAAGGATATGTTTACTAATTTTAGAGAGAGCGGATGAGGGAGAGAGAGAAAGAAGCATCAATGTGAGAGGGAAACATCAGTCAGTTGTCTCCCCTATGTGCCTCGACAGAGGACTGAACCTGCAAACTAGGTATGTGCCCTGATTAAACCTGCGACCTTTGGGTGTATGGGACCACGTTCTAACCAATTGAGCCATCTAACCAGGGAAAGTCAGGAGACCTTTAAAAGTAGGTTACTTTGGCTGTAAATGGAAAAGAATGCACGAGGAAAGAAGGTTCTTCCTCCAATATATGGTGAACAGATATGAATTCTGATGTCTAACAAGATGTCTAATGCTCTCCTTAAGGCTGAGCAGGCACAAATGAATTATCACAATTCCAGTTCTTCTAGCCTGTTATCAGAGGAACTGGCTTCATGGTTTTAGCATTATTGAATAAAGTCCCAATTAGTGGAGTCATTATTCACTGACTACACAGAGCAAGAACACATAATCTATTTAAGGAATCACTATCAGCATTTCCATTAAGAATTTGTTTCTGGAATTGAGACCTAACTCTTTAAAATTTCCCTGAATGGATAATCTAACTGTATGTCTGTGACTTTAAAGCCTGCCTTGCAGTTCTCAGTCAGATTTTTATACTTGCATCTGCATAAGTACCCAGGGAAGGGCAGCCTTAGCCCAGCTGATGAGAGATTCTATTCCACTTCCTAACTCAAAACAAAAGGCAAATACTCACTGCACACTTTTTGAGGCATCAGCAACGGACACGGTGCTGTCGTGGCTGACCCAGGCCAGGCGGCTCCCACTGGCGGAGAAGCTGACGCCATGCACCCAGCCACCAGTGCCACTGCCACCAAACTCTGACATCAGCTGACCAAAAGGCATTTTGCTGCCCCAGGGCGTACTGGCTGGCTTTTCATCCACTTCTTTAATGTATGCAGAAAACACTCTGTAGTTTAAGGGGCAGGGAGAGAATGAAAAAGTAAATGAAAACATATGTATATAGAAATAGGCCACAGGCAGCTGCCATAAGGTGTCCCAGAATACAAACAGCAAAATATGATGGACAAGTTCAGGTACACAGACATCTTATGACACAGAATGGTTCCAGGTTGCTACAGGCCAATCAAAGTTTGGTAAATCCATACTCAATCAATGTATATTCACAGAGTACTTATGATGCGTCACAGAAGTAATGAATACAAAAAGCCCTTCCCTCCAGGAACGTATTCT
>PVKM010030581.1:0-17193 GCA_004027735.1 Carollia perspicillata
GGCTGCAACCAAAGCCACCTTCTAGTGAGAAATGGGGAAGAGTCAGCTTCATAAACCCTGAGCATTCAGGCCTGGGTGCTCCAGACTGGGATCAAGCTGGGGATCTCTTGCCGGTTGGGAAGCCTCAAGTGTGGAGTTGCTCCTAGCAAAGGTCATCTCTTTATTTCAAGGCCTGCTGTTTAAAGCTTGGGAAGACCAGTGAGGTTGACCTGTTGTTCTACCTGTGCAGGGTTTCCAGTAGGCAACCAGTCAGGGAAGTCACTGTAGGCCCTGACTTAATTAATTCTCAGTCTCGCCCTCTTTTCCTTCTCCTTCTCCTTCTCCTTCTCCTTCTCCTTCTCCTTCTCCTTCTCTCTCTCTCTCTCTTTCTCTCTGTCTCTGTCAGTTATAATAGGCAAATGGAACTTGGTTCTTCAAAAGGGAAGTGAAGATAATCTCTAAAGTAACTCCTGGCTTTAAATAAGCCTATTGTTTCTGTTTTAACTATTTTCACCTACACATTCTCTTCCGTGGCTCAGGGCTGCCCATCCCTTGGAATGGGTTTTTGCCCCAACACGCAGTGCAGTGGAAGTTGAGCAGGAAACTGGCCTCATATCACATTGGCTACAGGACATGATTGGACATGAAGGCCTGAGCAATGCTCTCCACTGCTCTCCCAGGATCCCCACCTCCTTCCTGACCTGAACACAGATACCTGCATTGTCCTGAACTTGTCCAGGTTCTCCTTGACATCAGACCACGGGGCTGTTTTGGCTTGTGGTGGCTGCATATCCTGCACTTGAGCCAGACCCCGGGAATCTGTGATGGCCTGGCTCCAGACACGCTCTGCACAGTCTCTTCAGCACACGCATGGTGTTCCATGGCAGCAGCAACTCTGGGCTCTCCAGGGGAGCTTTGCCTGCTCTGACTTCCTGGGTCTAATATCCCATTTATACCCCCTGATTCCCTCCCCCAGATCAGAGGAACCTTTTCTGGGCCCAAGGGGATAGTTTGTCAGACCGACAAAGATTGAGAAGCCCAGTCCACTACTGATGCCCGAGGTGGATGAATGCGGGGTCAGTTTTCAGGTGACATCCGAGTAGGCACGGGTGATGTCTGGAGATAGAGGGAATCTATATCAAGGTGACTCAGGGGCAGGCAGGGAGGGATGCTGTCGTGGGGCTGGCAGAGGCGGGATACCAGTTCCAATGAGAACATGAGAGAGACAGACAGGGCTGTTGAACAAGGCTTGTTGAACAAGGCTTAGTTTTAGATTAGATTACAGTGGGCCAGTTATAAGAACCTGGGTATGAGAACCCCCTTAGTAGCTGCTGTGGAGTGAATTGTGCCCCCTCCAAAATACATGTTGAAGGTTACCCCCAGTATCTGTGAACATGACCTTAGCTGGAGATAAAGACTTTGCAGATATATCAAGTTAAGGTTCCACTTGACTTACATGGGCCTGGAATCTGTTATGATTGCTGTCCTCATAAGAAGAGGGGAATTCGGAACCAAATGCTCTGGGAGAAGAGGCCATGTGGAGACGGAGGCCAAGATTGGAGTCTCGTGCCTACTAACTAAGGAACGCTGATTGCTGGCAGCCATGGGAAGCTAGGAGAGACGCATGAAACAAATTCTCCCGTATCGCCTTCAGAGGGAACCAGCTCACTTTGATTTTGGACTTCTAGCCTCCAGAACTATGTAAGAGAATACATTGGGTTTGTTTTAAGTCACCCAGTTCGTAGTAATTTTGTGTCACATGCTTAGGAACCAAATACAGTAACCAAATTAATATAATGTGGAGCCCCTGAGATGGTGTGGTCCCTGTCATATGCTCTCTGTGTGCGGGCAGGACTGGTCAGAAGGATGGGTTGCAGACGGGAATAGAAGGTGTGATGATCTTCAATGTTGGGGCAGTGGTTCTCAATGGATACGTGTGCCCAGGCTGTTGTGGAGGTGGGTGCAGTGTGTGTGTGTTAGTACACACCATAATGACCATGTGTGTGTGTGCCACAATCACCAAGATGGGATGCATTTGTGAATGGGCTGGAGCAATTGGATACACACTCTCTATACCCCTCACTGAAGCGTGAAATTGCAACTCTCCATCCTCCCACCCCAACTCCCGCACCTCTCCCCAACATGCAGTTTGAGAAAGGACAAAGAGATAAAGAGATTACTGCATAATTCATCTGATACCCTGTCTTAGTCAGGGAAGTGCTGGGTGATGTAACAAACAAACCCTAACATGTCAGTGTCTCACATAATCAAAGTTCTTTCTCACTAACAAACATGCACTGATCTCTTCCACAGAGTGACTCAGGGACCCAGGCTCCTTCCACCGTGTGGCTTACTTACATCCTGTATGGCCTTGGAGTTCTGTGCTCTCATCAGCTGAGAAAAGGGGGTTCGTGCAAGTCCCAAGCACTTCTCAAAGGCATGGTCTGTAAGTGAAAAATACTACTTCTCTCGTGTTCTGTGGGAAAGACAGCTCTGTGGCCTTACATTCGAAGCATTTGGGGGTTGCACTAGGAAATGTAGTACCTGACTGTGTACCTTCCAGCGGCGCTTCCACTGCAGGCAGGCACAGGTTTTGGTGGTCATCTGTCCATCTCTGTCACGCTCCCTCAAATAGTTCTCAGAAAGTTCACATCATGGATCTTGGAGATTTCCTTGTGCTCTTTGTTTGAATTTTTATATAATGAAAATAAAATTGGCAGTAAAAAAGAAGCAAAAACTTTTGAATAAGACTTGTCATTGAAACCTGGCTCTGACATTAATAATTGTGTAAATTTGGGGCAGTTTACCTAAATTTTCTGGGCTTTAATTTCCAGGTTTGTAAAATAAGAATAATAATATTCTTTATAAGTTTCATAATGATGGGAAATGACATATATATATAAGACTCGGAATAGAATAAGTACTCATTAAATAGTAGCTTTTATTTAAATTTTAACAAAATCATTGCCAATGAATTTTTTGTCAGTTAACTCATTACTGTCAAACTCAAAATTTCCTTAAGTTAGAGATTTTTTTCTTTAACCTAAATTAATATTCACTTACTCATAGAAGGTTAGAATTAGAAGTCCCTTGGAGATCATAATATTTTATTTCTGGTGACAGTGAATGACTTATTCAAAGCCACAAAGGTAACTGGTAGCATAGATAAGATGAAACCTTAAGTCTTTTTACTTGTAGTTGAGCGTGCTCTACAATTCTTCCTATGAAGTCACTGAAAATTGAGCTCACTAGAACTGTAGCTTCTAAGTTGGGGCTTTTAAATGACCCATGTGTCTGGTGTGGTTGGGTATGATTTCTGGGCTAGCCGTCATTTAGTATTATTGTGCAAGCGTCATCTTTATATAATTAATTTTGTTGTTTCCAGAAAGGTTAATTCTACCTAGTCATTAACACGTGACTCTCCATACATTTTCTCCTGAAAAGAGTAGTGCTTTAAAGGACACGCTATTTCAGAGTCTCTAAATGCCACGTGTTAAATGAATGTTTTTCTTCTTACTCTTCCTTTTCTAAACCATTGGGCCTCCTTCCTTTCAATGATTTTCTGACTATTAAAAATATACTATCTCTGCGGTGTATGTGTTTTCCCAATAAATACATTATAACAGTCTTAGCGAAAATCCCAAACAATGCAGTGAAATTGTTTGGAGAGAACTGAATTTCTGACAAACATTACTAATGAAGCTATA
Source organism: Carollia perspicillata (assembly GCA_004027735.1). Classification (NCBI taxonomy): domain Eukaryota; kingdom Metazoa; phylum Chordata; class Mammalia; order Chiroptera; family Phyllostomidae; genus Carollia; species Carollia perspicillata. The sequence continues at coordinate 3,687 of PVKM010030581.1, forward strand.
AACCTCCAGCTCTGACTAGATGGTCATGTGTTGAATATGAATAGCAGGAATGAATAGTCATTGGCAGGCATTGTCCCATGTGACCCGAATCTAGCACTCTCCTCCCCCCTACCACCTTCTCTAAATTGGCTGTATCAACCCCAGTAGAGGGGACTGAATAATTAGGAAATATAATCTCACCATCTGCGTGCCTTGAGGTCTTCCACAGTGTCTCTACAACCCAGAACGACTAGGTGGGACTCACCACCTCACCAGACTTCACCAGATCAAACACTGTCCACTGTGAGAAGATACAAAGGATTCTTAGCATCCGACACCTAGAGGGTCAGAACATCAGAGACTGGACCTGTCTCCAGCAGGAATAATTCCTCTATACTACACTTCTACTTCCCAAGGATGGCTCAAGCTTAGGTCTTCGAATGGACATTATCCCAAGAATGTTCCCTCTCCTAGCTTTGCCTCTTCCCTGTTTTCACACATCCCCTCCTTTAAAATTCATCGGTCTGGATCTCTCTACCCTTGACTTCATGAAAGGCCTTCTCCCTTCCATCCTGTCCTCAGAAGCGAAGGTGGGATCCTTGGTCCCTCCATTTCTTGTAAATAAAAAAGCTTTGTTCGTTGGTCAGAGATTAACGGAAGTGCTCCTTGGCTCAGCTGCAGTAGACTGATTGGGCAGAGTGTGTTCTGCTCCCAATAGCCACAGTGCTTTTCCTCCTTGTTCATGTAAGAAGCAAGCACCTTTGGCCAAAATGAGAGTTCTAAAACACAAAACAATCTAATGTCACATGAAGAATCGGGAGTCCTAGAACTAACATGGATTTTACTTCACCTGTTTAAAACTATTAAGCCCTTGCATGACTGTGTTGAGGACAATTTGGCTTCTTTCTGGGCCTAACTGGCCTTATGAGGTCTCCCCACCCTCCTTCTCAAGTTGCTATCCAGAAAGTGATGCGATAGTTCTGATCATTTTCTTCTGCTCATATACCTGTTTCCTTAAATATGGGTTCAGTGTCCCTTTTGGACAATGGGTCCAGAAATGATCTGAGTTTAGGATACTCTTAATTCCAGAGCCACTCATTGGGGAGGTGGTAATTTCACTGATTGAATCAACCTGGGTCTGTTGTCCAGTTCTGGGGGGCAGGGGGCTAACTCCTCCCAGTCAGGGGATTGAGCAGAATCACCTTAGAATGGGGAGGAGCATGTTTCTCATAGGAAGGAATGCTGTGCAGCTAAAACATTTCCACAGGTCTGCTCTAGGAAGTATGGTATTCTAATGGGAGGGTCTGAAGCCAAGGGTCCCTTGGCTTCTCCCAAGACTGAATCAAAGCACTGTTTGCATCTGGGGAATCTGAGACCTGCTAAATGATGGAGGTTTGGGTGACAGGAGGTGAAGGGAGCAGGGAGGCTTCAGCAGGAGGCTTTGCCTCCTTCATTGGCAAAGAGGGGAACCACCCAGGAGCAATAGTGGCCCCTTTCTCCTCAAACCCCTTCCTCACCTGCTCAGACTGGATCAAGGAAATCATGCTTATGAAATGGCTTATGTGACTGTTCCTGGGTTGAGGGGCCTTGAGGCACATTCTTTCATGTTATGATGCTCATGAATGAGATCAGACCCCTCGAAGGTCAGATTGATAAGGTGAGTAGAGGACTAGAATGAAATGAATACTACCAGGAGTGAGGGGTAGGTGTCGAAGGAAGTGGGAGAATGAGTTCAGAAAGAGGAATGGGGCTGAGGCAGGGACAACATACCAACTTTACTTGCCAGTGAGCTGGTGGGATGAGGAAGACTGTTGGTGCCTGACAAGCCCATGTCCTTCTGTGTTACAATGTGGAACTCTGATGACACACATTCTGGAAACCAATGTAGATACTTATTTGTAGGCACATCACATTTCATATGCTGTGTGTGTGTGTGTGTGTGTGTGTGTGTGTGTGTGTTGTACATCCTGTAACCTCAAGAACTGTGTGCCTTTTTGCTCTTAGAGTCATGCTATGCTTGGGGAAGAATGCCACATTTGGACGGGTGTGCTCTCAGTCTAGTTCACAAGGACATGGCTTGGCAAGTGAATGGGACAAGCAGACTGAGCTGCAGAGGAGGAGGGCAGCTATGATCGCGAGCCTGCTTTGGGGGCAGTCATGAGAAAGGCTTTGCTCCTGGGCATGGGGGGCTTTGCAGCTTGCTCTGGGCTGCACTCCACTCCCACGTTTATTTTGGGAGCAGTGGAGACTCAGAAGCCAGCATGACACTTGCATGACAGTTTATTTTTAAAGGGGATATAAATATGTAACTCCTTTGGTAAGAAAGCAAGCTCCTCGGGTATATTTTATAATCAGTTACTGGCACCCTCCAACTCTCTGAAGTAAGCTAGGTTACATTTTAATGCAATTTGCATTTGTGATTTCATTTTCATTATCAGCTTTTTTTTTTCCTGGCATGTAAAACATGCTCCCAACAGTTGTCTGTTTGAAAACCATGCTAAGAGGTCCATCATGGGTACATGGGGGGAGTGCTTCTCACTGAGGCTGCCTTGGAGTTAGGAGCTCCTTTCTCACTTCTTGAGGCATTTACTCCTACTTCTCCTTCTCATGCTGAGTTATCATTTCTAATACCACAAATGGAAACCCTGATGGAGAAGAAAATTATAAAGGACAAAATGATAGAAGTAGGTATATTTCAAATACTTTTCTTTGGTAGAGAGTATGGACTTGAGAGTTAGGCATGGATAGTGGGTTCAATGCCAAGACCAATCATTTCCTACTAATATGAGGCAAATTATTTAACTTTTCTGAGTCATAACTTCCTTAAGTATAAAGGGGGAATAATACTTTCTTCCTCACAGGGCTGTTAAGTCACTGAAAATACACTGTATATAAAGCACCAAGTAGGTGGTCACTAAGTGTCAGTTCCTTCATTCACTTAAAGTAGAGACAGGAATATTCTAGCATATAAAAGAGACACAACGTTTATTTTATTTTGGGGGAGTAATGTATCAGTCAGAGTAGGCTAGATTATGCTGTGGTAACAAACAATCTCCAAATTTCAGTGACTTACAAAGACAAAGGCTTATTTTTTTGTTCATGTTACAGGTCCCCACATCTTTCTTTGTCTCCACGGTGGGGCTCAGGAGCAAGGAACAGTCTCTATCCGGAATGTGCTAATCATGATGGCAGAAGGGAAAAGGCAAATGAACCATGAGCTGGCTCTGTTACCTAATGTGACACATACCACTCTCCCCACATTTCATTGGCCAGATCAAGTCACATGGCTGAACATGATATTGATGGGGGTAGAGATACAGAATTCTTTATCCACTTGTGTCTGGTGAGGCTGACTTGTTGAGAGCATAAAACTGAGGCCCAAACCAGGATGTGGCATGAGAATCATCTATAAATCAAAATCTTACGGTGGGCCCAGGGACGTGCGTTTTTGCTACTTTCCATGGGGAATCCTGTGGTGCACAATCTGGTTGACAGACGCTGTGCTGAAAGGCTAAGGTCAAGGAAGTTAGTGAGCTGATGAGTTTTGGAGGGCAGTGTTAAAAAGAGATGACCGACTTTCTTTTCCTAATTCTTATACATCTCTCTTTATTTTTATTTTTGCTGCTTTGCTTTTATTGAATTGTTCCATGGCCTCCTTATGTATAATTTAGGAAGCACGTGCACTCAATACTTCATGTGCCTCCAAGGAAAATAAATAACTAGGTTGCTTTTCAGTTGTTTGAAGCCCTTCATTGATTTTTTCAATGGGTCAGTGGTTCCCAATGGAAAACATCATCTCTGCCTTTGACTTAAATCTTTTGGGATGCATGAAGACGGACACTGGGGAAGAGTCAGACCTTGATTAGCCATTTGTTTTGGCTCTTGTCTACTTTCTGCTGTACAGGTGGTCTTCAGTCAGCTTTTCATTGCTTTGTGAGTCCATCAAGAATAGTGGGTTTACCTTCCCAGCATACTATTCTTTTTCCTGTGGCACAAAGTAAGTCCATGAAAGAAAACTGTTGGGCCGGGGTATGAGGGAAGGAGGCACAGAAAGGCAAAGGGGTGAAGGAACATGTCCAAATTTAGCACCCGGACTTCAAATTGTCTTTCGGATGATGCTGGTTCTTCCATCTTCATTCATCACGTCTCCCATTCCCAGATCTTCCTTTGACCGAAAAGGAGGGGCATGCGCCAGCACCTCCCCACATCCTCCTGGGGAAGAGAACCCATGCGAATCACCAAGATGCTTCCCGGCTTGAACTAGCCTCAAGCAGACTTAGGAAGCGTGTGCCCCAAAGACTGCAGTCTGAGCAAAGGTGCAGGTTTCCCTTGGTTAGTGCAGTGTGTTTCATGCATTCCCTCTTTGTCACCCACCTGAGCATGAGCATGGGTTACTTCATTTACTCAAGGGCATAAGTGGCAGGAAACCTAAAGGAGAGTCTCATAGTGTGTATTTAGCAGGGTCAAAAACCTTAAGGCAAAGGCCTCAGAGTGAAATTCCTGGCTTTGCTAGTAGGTAAGGGGGACTTGTGGGGGGTCCAGCGTCAAGAATTTTCTATTCCTAAAACACACCTCATAGCTTGAATACAAGAAGGGCAAACCTATTGTGAAGATCTGTGCCTTGAATTTCAGCAGAGAAATGGGTGGATATATGACAAGGGTAGGACCTGGAGAGGAATATTTATTTACTTTTTAATTTTGAATGGACTAAATTAGAGCAGACATGTATGTCAGTGGGAATGATCCAGAAGAGAGGGAATAAGTAATAATGCAGAGGAGGGGCCAGTTGCAGGGACAAAGGTCTGACTAACAAGAAGCAGGTGCAGCAGTTGGCCTTTCATAGGAGGAAGGACAATCCTTTCATTGCGTCAGGAAAGAAGGAAGAGAGCCAGGGCGGGTGTGTGGGCGGCCCAGCGGATTGCTTGGTGGAAGGCGCATGCGTTTGCTTTCGTTCACTCAGGGTCTGTTGGTGGTATCAAGTGCTGGAGTGGGGTTTCAGATCAGGGAGCATGCGTTGGAGATTTAAAGATAGAGAGAAGATATAAAATAGGTCCAGGGAGTACAGACAGGAAATCACGAGGGGCCTTTAGTAGGATGGTTGGGCAGGGTCGAGTGCTTATTTGGGATTTGAGTCATTAGATTAAGGTGACTTGATGTAATAATATGTGTGGGGTTTCCCCTCCAGTAATGTATAGTTGTTGGAGGAAAGGTTCAGAGCAGGTAGATATTTTAGTATGACAAGGATTGGGCTTTGTTCTACATGCGCGAAAATTGGGGAAGGGACAATGAAGCTAAAGTTGTTTTCAATGCAAGGCTCAGAGAGATAGGTTACTTGACTCAACCCAGGCCACACAGCAAGTTAATGGCAAAGCCCAGAATGCAAACCCCGGTCTGCCCCTACCCCAATTATCGCACCCTATTAGGGCCCTTACATTTCAGGCTGGGTAAAGATTGAAGAGAGACGATGAGGGGGTGATTTTTATCCAGGCTAAAGCGCGTGGTCCAATATTACTACTGTTATTTTGTTATTTGAGAAGATCTGCATCGCCAATATTATGCCAAATAAACCTTGCCATGTCTCTTTTCAGGTAGCAAGTATCTGTATTTAAGAAAAGCATCCCTACAGTATCTCTGTGCTCAAGGAGACCTGCCGTGCTGGACCGGGGAGTATTGATTTGAGGGCGCACCCAGAGCTCTTCGGAGCCTTAGCAACACTGCGAGGCATGCAGTCATAAAGTGGTTTATGGGAAAAACCATGAAACCTTCAATCCTTCTCTAATACTGATTAAGGATAATTTAAATCATTCGTATTTTATTACAAAATGTCAGTGGCAATGAATTAATCAATTTCAAGTCGATTTTATTTGTGTAAAATCGGCATTCTAGGAACAAGATTTATGGCTCACACAATCTCTTTCAATGTGAAGTTACTGCGATATTAGTAGTAAGTGCACCTGATTGAATCTACATCATTAATCAAATGTTCTGAAATTGAACTCCTAATCATGTCTTACAAGATTAAGTAGAAGACCCAGAGGAGACTGGCTGCTTTTCAAGGCCTCAACCAAGGAGGAGGCAGCAGTGACTCTGGAGGCTATTTGGGTTCGTTTTTTTTTTTTTTTCTGACTACTTAGAGTCTGAAACACTCTCCTATGTTTGAGGATGCTGCCACCCCTGAGTCGTGGTAGGAGGCAGAGAAGGTGGCCGGGTAGCAAGCTGTAAAAGCCCAACACTTTCTGGTGTCCCTTGCAGGTAGAGGGGCATGTGACCAAGGCCCAGTCAGTCAGAGCCCCCTGCCCAGACTTTGCACAGTTGCTAGTGCAGTGCAGAAGAGGCAGCAGAGCGTCCACTCTGGAAGCAGAGGCGGTGGTGGAAACCACTGAGGACAGTGGCAGGGGCCATGCAAGTGGGCATCTCTGCTCGTCAACTCCAGCAGGGGTGTCGCTGTAGTCAGTCACAAGAAGGATGACAATACAACTCAGTTTGCCTGGGATGGTCCCTGTATATGCCTTGCGTGGTCTTGTGTAATTATTGATAGTATCCCCCTTTGCTTTCAGCATTGTTCCAGTGAACAACTGAAGGATTGTTAGATTGTTAATTTGAATAATATGATCGCCTCGGTCATACGTTAAATCCCGTACGCCTTCTGCCTCCTCTCCCATTGTTCCCTTCACCTTCTTGCTTTGACATTAAGCTCCTTCCTGAGTACACTTCTCTATTGTCATCCAACGGTGACTTACCTTCTATAAGCCTCATTTTTTTGAGCCTGAGAAGGGAGCACATGTCTTTCCTGTCATCCCTGCTTCTCAGCACTGCCTCCAGATCATTCCTTGATGTCTCCAGACCCTCTGGGCCCAGGGGAAACCATGACATCTGGCTCTGTGGCCGTGTTGTGGTCCCTTACAGACCCTTGTTGCTGGATACTGTCTCAATTTCCAGCGCTCCTCCTGTCAATATTTTAGGTGATTTCAATACCCAAATGGATTACCCTTCTTCCACTGGCCTCTTGATTCCCTCAAAGATCATATCCTCCACCCCCTCAGCCACCTGTTCCTGTGGTCATGCCCTAGACCTTCTTTTACTAGTAACTGTTTCCCATTTTCAGATGTCTCACTCACCAACTACTGCATATTCCCTTTCCAGTCCACTCTTCCCAGGACCTTAGTCCGACAGCTTTCGGAGTCCAGCAAGCCCTCCAGTGTAATCCCCACACCACTATGTTACCATCCCCCTCCTCATGACCTCAGTGACTGTCTGTCTGGACTGGAAGCCCATGGTTGATTATTACCACCATCCCCATGTCTACATCATCGACTCCCTTTACTCTTTTCCCTCTGACATACTTGCCAGGAAAAGCCTTGACCCTGGCTCTGCCCAATGGCAAACTTGAGATTAAGGGCAGAGAAGCCACACAATCAGGCTGTGGCAGAGACTGCTCATTTTCTGCTCTTGTCATCCTTGCTCTCTCGCTCCAGCAGCGTCACCGCTTTCCCTCTGCTGGGTCTTCTTCCCCTTCTTCCTCTTCCTCTCCTTCTCCTCTTCTTTTCTCTTCTTTGTGCTTTGACATGGAAAGGCAGAAAGGATGGAGGTTGTATGTGTGTCTGTGTGTGGGTATGGGAGAGACTTATCTATAAATCTTAGTATTTGTTCTCTGAGGCCTTAACTATAAAACCAGTTCCAATCTACAGATATTTATGTATAATCTGTAAAATGAATATATATTTACTAAGGACCCATGGGGTTATAAATATAGGTGCTTATCGCAAGTCATAGATTACCCAGAGCAATTTTGATATAAAATACATTTACTCACTATTTCTATAGTTACATCAGTTGCTGTTAGCCTAAGTAACCAATTTCAGGTTCAAAAGTAGTTAAGTAACGTAGGAACTATCTGCCTTTGCATTCATTTGGGGATACCAAGCATGCAATGCTAAAGGATAAAGGACACAACCTGAGGAGGCAGCCCCACACGAATGGGGAGGATCCCAGGGCAGAAGAATTCCCCGGGAGGGGCGGGACTTCTGAGTGGGACGGTGCTAAGCAGTGAGTCATTTGGCCGAAGTGCTGTGGCTTGGCTGAAATGACCCTGCAGTGCAGGCAGGCGTCCAGCTTTGTTAGACGCTGCCATCGGTCCTCCAAAGTGGCCGCCCCATTTCACTCTCCCACAAGCGATGTGAGAGAGGTCCACTTATTCCACATCCTTGCCAGCACTCCAGTTGTAAATCTGTGATTTTTTTCCCTTATGGCAGATTTGTATTGGTATCTTACTGTGCCCTTAATTTACATTTCCCTGGATGTAAATTAATTGCTAATATAATAGCAATTATATTGAGCACCTTTAAAAAATAGTTTATCAGCTATTCTTTTGTGAAATGCCCATTAAAGTTTTTTGGGCCTCTTTTTATTGAGCTGTTTGTCTCATTATTACTGATTTGTAGGAGTTCTTTATATATTTTGGATACAAATCCTTTGTCACATACAAGCCAGGATTTCTTCTGAATGCAAATATCATGACCAGTGGTGACTTCAGCAATAACGTCAGTGATCTGATGAGACAGAAAGTCCAGAGCCACGCCGTCTGTGGCTCATGAAGCAGATCTGCCAGCCTCAGCAGTTGGGTTTTTCATGCTGGTGCTCATATCCTCATGGCTGCAAGATGGAGGTCATTGCTTTGGGCGCTGTGCCTGCCTTCCAGGGCAAGAGCAGTGGGGACGGCCCGGGAGGCAGCGTGAAGAGGTCCTCGTGTGACTCATCCTTCTTTCAGTGGAAATAAAAATTACTCCTCAGGAGGGCTCTCAAGTTTTCCTTTATTTCTGACTGGCCAGAATTAGACACATGCTCACAGCAGGAAGTGAGGGAAATGGGCATCAGACAAGGGCACACTAAACTGGAGTCGTGATAGGATCAGGCAATGATGACTTGTGTCCTGGGGCCGGGACACTGCGTGAGCGCAGGTGCAGTTAGTTGGAAGAGAGGAAGGACTCCTAACATACCAACATCGAAGCTCTCTGTTCCTCTCTGCTGCTACGGGGGATCCTTTGGAGAATTTTGAAAAGCCTTGGTAAGCTTGTGGACAACAGAGAAGTATCAGGAGAAAAGGTCAGCAAACCAAGTTCTTTAATTGCATACGAGAAAAACCACAACACAAACTCCCATTAAATACTTGATCTGATTTTTCAAAATGAAAATGAAAAAAAAAACCACTTGATATCAGAGAAGCCTAGTGGCTTGAAGAGCTGACTTGAGTTGTTAGTTCTGATAACATTTTATTGCTGCAATAGGAAGGATTTATTGCTGCAACAGGATTTACAATTGCATCGTCCAAGGAAGCAAGGCCAGATGAGGTCCAGCAGGAGTGTTGGAGTTGAGGGTCCCTGCCTCTGTCCAGGTCTCCTCTGAAAGCAGAGCCCAAGGCAAGGACATGTTGGGAAGTATATTTGGGAAGTGATCCCAGCAAACAGGAGTGAGGGATTGGGGAGAGTGAAGTGGAGGGGGACGGACAAGGCGGAATACATGAAGAGTTGGTCGTTTCTTTGGTTGGCAGGGAGCCTCTGAGGCTCTTTGTAGAATAATGGCAGAACTGTTCTCCAGGGGTGCCCTCAAACCTGCTGCATTGGCATCGCTCGGTTGTGTTATAGATGCACACTCATGCCCCCACCCTGGCCTCCTGAATCAGAATACCAGTGGGAAGTGGGCCAGGATATTGTAGTGTAACGAACTCCTCAGGTGATCCTTAACCACACACACTTGTGCAAAACAGAGGTCTGCTCTACAGAGAGAGCGTTTCCCACTCAGCTCTCATCCTCCCGTGGTCAAGCCATGTGTGTGTAACTTCTTTTACTTTCAGGTTGCTCACGCACTAGTGCGTCCCTCCGCACCTGTCAGAGAAGCCCATTGCAGAAAGCAAGAGACAGTGCAGCTGAGGCAAGGCTTGTCCACGCACATTCACCGGATGCCGGTTTCTGGCAACGGCTGGCGTGGGAGGGCCAGAAGGATGTGGCACAAAAGATGCCTGATTTGTCAGAGGAGGACAAGAAATGGGCCGTTTTAGATCATGATAGCCTCTTCAGTACCGGAAGGAGGAAGCCAGGAAATCGCTTTCTAAAGCATTAAGCTCTTTATAAAGGGCCTGCAGCTCCCAGAAGGAAACACACTGTGTAATTGCGGAGGACGTTCGTCTACAGGAAACATTCACAGGGCACCTGAGAGGCAGCAGCTATTTACGCTGCAGGGTATCCTGGCGGCGGGTGCAGTGTTTCTGTCTGTTGAAAGTGGCCCCGTGATGTCTCTCTGTTGGGATCAACTGAAAGTGAATGGATTTGTCCCTTTATTGGGGCACAGCTTCTACACAGGACGTATTCATCAACCCTCTCGGTTCCTTTGGGAACTTACACCTGTGCAGTTTTCTCTCTCTGTGTTCTTTCCTGTTGCCCCAGGAAAACATCGCCCTCTTTCCTAGCCATTGCTTCCCTTCCGGTTTTCTCCTTTCTCCTTTCATCCTAAGAATGTCCCTGGTGGTCATGATCTATCTGATCTGAATTATTTTCAAAAGGGAAAAAAAGTATCCTGTTGAGACTGGAATGGGTGAGTGGGGGCAGGGACGTTAACTGGGGCGTGGAGAGGTTCACCCTCCGAGTCCTTTGTAAGTGACGCTTGGTTGAACACTGACATTTCAGAGTTTCGTTCAGGAATACCATCGGTCTGGTGGGGTAATAACAGGAGCTGCAAAGGCTGAGAGAGAGCATATTTGTGGACTTCTGCTGCTGCAGGCAGGCAGTACTTTAAAGCCCAACTGTGAAAGATACAGCCACTGAGATTTGGAATTTTAGGGTCCAGGAGCACAGAGATTTCTCTGAGGGAAAAATGGTCGACGTTCTGCACGTTTTCCTCACATCAGACCCCACGCCAGGGCTTGCCTCCTAAACACCAGTAGTATCTGGTGACGACACCTCACGCGATTCCATTGCTGGGGACTGAAAGTGTCCACGATGCAGGTCATGGCATGGCCTGATGGACCTCGCTGGCCCAGAACAGATGAGGCCTCGAAGGGAGACTGGCAAGGGTCCCTCCACAAAAGCATCTTATTTCACACTCAGAGGGTGGGACAGCCCAGGGGCCGTGCTGCAGGTCCCTGGCCTCGTGCACTGGGGCCCACTTACTACCGCTGATTCTGGCAATCCAAAACATGACAATCTCTGAGCAGTAAAGTTACTCTGAAAACATTGAAAACTTATATATTTTTTCTATTTTAGGTCATACCATTGTCATAATTCAAAATTCGTGCCATGGCTTTGTTCCCTGTGGCTGTTTGCGATCAGTTGGATTCCACAGTTGCTCAATCTGGCCGATGTTTTGGCAGGAAATACTCCTTTTGAATCGTAACTGTGAGAATATAAATTATTCTTATTCCTCAATTCCATACAGAAAGTAAATTTACAAAACTGGGCTGGATCTCCACTCTGTTTGGTGCCAAGTTCGGTTTAAAGTTTCCTTACGCCAGAAAGCACTACCAAAGGAGACCACCACCGCAATCAGTAACAATGAACAAATATCCCAGGTACTTCTGGGAGAGTTAATGTATTATCTTAGCAATCACTTACTCCCCAGTGTGAATTGATATGTTTTATCCTTTCTTTACAGTGGGTTTGAAGGGAGAGGGTGAGGACAGCGACGCAAAAAGGACTGAGGGGACTTAAGTCTGAATGCTGCCTTCCTGAGCGTATCCTCACAGGTTATCCCGGTGCCTTTAGTCTGGAGTCAACTCACAAATGTGTGATTGCACGCTCCCCTCCTCCCCCACAGTATTACTGATGTAGCTGACCACCGCTCTCTCTTCCTCAGTGGCTTCAGAAAGCTCCTTTTTCCTTACTTATTCATGACGAAGGTGACACAGCAGTGAATTCAGTTTCCTCTCCCAGCATATCAGCCTGGGAGTAAGGGGCAGGGCCTAGTTAAAGAACAAGTATGAATGCCCCATGGACATGGACAACAGGGTGGGCATTGACTGTGGGAGCAGGGGGGCGGGGTGGGCAGGGCAGGGGGGAACAGCGGGGGAAAATTGGGACAGCTGTAATAGAACAACAACAACAATAAAAAAATTAAAATAAACAGATTTCTAGCACCCCTTTGCTTATACTTAGATGAAAGTATTTTTGCAGGTCTTGTGGATTTCGGTAGCACGTGATTTTTAAGCTGAGAATTCACTGTGAGAGTTGCGGCTGACCTGCTCTGGGAGACCTGCAGCCTGGCCTCCCATGGGTCAGTGCAGGGAGAGATGCCCCCGCAAGGGGCTCAGACCCACCAAGGCCCCAAGAGGCACCACAGTGCAAGATAAAGCAGCAGAGTTTCCCTCCCAGAGGGAAACCATTGTCGAGCACTCTGCCACGTTACCCCTTACCAGTGACTAGAGGCCAGGCAGGCTTCCTTTAGGAGTGTGGTCTTCAGGGTGATTTGGAGCAGAGAGACCTTGGCTGGAGGTTAGATCAGGTCTCCAGTCCCAGTTGATGGATCGACTTGAAAAACTCCCTTCCCTCCCCTGGGCCCAGGGTGGTGTTATCCCTCTCCCCTCTTTTCCCCACCAAGTAAATAAGGAATTAAACTGTCTCGACACTTTCCAGCTAGATTAACATTTTCCAAACACTTGAGGAGTTGTTAGGTGTTGTAGGGAAAAGGGGTTCCATGGCCAAGTGTTGACGACATGGTGCGTCCAACAATGTGAGTCGTTCTCTTTACCACAGATCTCCTAGTCTCTACCATACAGATGTGCTTTTGACCCGGTACGGAGGCAGTTAAAAGGAAGGCTTACCAAAATTTATTTTAAAGTGGTTTCTTTTGAGGAGCATTTTATGACATTGGTGTTCACCAGTGTTCCCTCAGCTTTACGGATCTCATCACAGAAGAGTGCACTGACTGTTCTGGAAGAAGGGGTGGAATGTCCACCAAACCCAGTACTCTGCCGGCCCTGATAAAGAGGCCACTCTCTCTGGGAAGCCACTCTGGATTTAGTTCACTGTTTTCCAACAGGAACCTACTTTGCACACTGGAGAGCACATTACCTATGACCAACCCAAAAGGGACTTATCGAAGAGGGTGCTTCTGCATAATTGGGTGCAAGTTTCTTGGACTTCTATTGACTCCTCCCACCCCACATAATCTTTCCCCATCTGCTTTCTGAAATACAGCCTTATGTTAAAGTCAATACGTGAAAATCTAAACATAAAAAAAAAGACAGGAAATCCATTCACATAAAGGGAGAATTCTTCACTTTGCAAAATGATTCCTCGAAGGGTCCATCTTAATGAGAAAGCTGGAGACATTGAAGGAAATTCAATGGTCTCACAATTTCTCCTAAATGCCACAGCACTTCTTGGCCTTTAGTAACCTTAGCCATTGAAAGTACTTCCTTCCATGCCCCTGTATACCCTCAGTTAAGACCGTGACCTTGATTCCCTTCCCCCACCTCGTTGAACACTGGTGGACTGATGCAGCGCATGGAGCCTTAGAAAAGGCACACCTCTTCCCCCGC
>PVKM010030582.1:0-17201 GCA_004027735.1 Carollia perspicillata
TGAGGTCTTTCACAAAGACATCCCTACTTTATAAGACTGGAGAGAACTTAAAAATGTAGTTCAAAGAGGCAGAGAAAGAATTTACAATTACACATGTTCTACATAAGTACTGTAAAAGAAATAACGGTCATGGACTTCAAGACTGATTGAAGCTGTCTAAACTTTAGCCAAGCTGAAGAAGGGTCAGCCTGCAAGGAACCCAAGAATCCAAGCACATGCAGCTGCCCCAGCGGACTGTGGAATGGGGACGGGTGGAGAAGCCTAGGAGAATTGTGACTTCCTGTGATCACCATCATTTCAGCTATACAGCCCAACCTATGTTTGTGGGCAGAGCTGCTTTAAGAAATTAGCAGTGTATTGAAGTGTGGAGAAAAGCAAAGACACGCTTGAAACCATCAATCAACGAGGCATTTGCCTTTGACCATATTTAATGGTGATGATCTTTATAGGTAAAAAACGCTGGACTCTCTGTGATGATGCTAACCTGGATCATTCCACTGGTTTCTTTGAGAGGTGGTCTGCAGTTAAACAAAGTTCACATAGTACAATCCAGCACAATCCAAATATTGTCTCAGTATCCATACACGCATCTCTTAGACATACTTCCTTTAGACAAAAAGGTGATGACAGAATTATTCTTGTACCTAAAATGATGCAACAGTCCCTCATATAATCAAAACCATACTACTTCTCTCCCCAAGATTAGGTACACAATATCTCTTGATATCCTTTACTGTGTGATGAGCATTGCTTTCCTGCCGTGGTCACACCCACCCTTTGGAATCATGTAACTTCAATACTGAGATGCACGTTTAAGCACTATCAATACCTCTTATGATTGCAGTAGAAAAATGTGAGAAAAAAAGAAAGGGAGGGACTGACATACAAATTCATAAAATCTATAGGTTCATATTAAAGGAAGGGAGAAATCATAATAAATACTATTTTTATAGCTGTTCACATGATCATAGCTGTATATATATTTGTTTCCTTCCTCTTCTCCTTCCATATTTATTTTGCCTTTAACAGGTATCCCAATTAGTGTGGCTCTTTGCTAATGGGTGATGTTCTATTTCACTCCTGAAGTTTCTATGTTATTAAAAGGCATGCATATTTTGGGGCTTTATAGCTTTTCATTAAGTTTTAGCAAAGCATATGGGACTCTTAAGGAACACCTGAATCTCAGACATAAGCTTCCTTGACCCAATTAGTAGTAACCAAATCTCCACTTGATACTTAACATCAATCACACCCATCAGTAGAGTAACTGACTTTTTTGCACGTTGTTTGGATGGCGTGGGGTTAGTGTGTCCAGGAGACCAGCTCGGCTTTGAGTCTGTTGGCTCTATTTTCAGGGCACCCGACACCAGTGTTCCTTGCCTCCATGTGAAGATCTCTAGAACCGCAGGACCCGGAGCGGCTGGGAAGAGAAGGAGATGTTCCACTAGTGGATTATCAGAGGCAGCGACGGCAGGAGAGCTCCCATCTTCACCTCTTGATCCCTAGGTCGTGTATTCTGGCGTTTGGAGAAAGCATCTTATACCAGTCCCCAATTCAGACCTTGTCTCCCCCTGAAGATCGATATTCCAACTGCAACGTGCCACCAGGCTGGCAATGTAATTTACTGTTCAAAGAACATTCTAACTTTCATCAGCCTCCCTACACCACAGAGTGGTGGCGGGATGCAAGGTTCAACCGTGAATTCCATGAGGATGAGCTGAAAGCCATGCTTCATTACTTAGAAATTATTTCCCTTGTCAAAAGTGCATGTGAATTACAGTGAGGGTGAACACACTTTTATGTCTACAGGTGGTGATATTGGAGGAAGTACTGCAGGCAGGAAATGAAAATGCGCATGCAGACTAAGTGTTCTTTCCAGAAAGAATAAAATATTGTTTCTTTTTTAAGGGAAGCTTTCAAATAGATTCACTCTGACTCCAGAGAGGGAGCAGAGTGCTGCGGTGTGGCGCTATAATAACAGCTCGATGTGTGTCTCTGTTATGGGCAGGCTGGGGAATCAGCAGTGACTGTAATCAGATAGGACTGGATGTTTCAAGGTCCATGTTGCTAACATCATACCTGACTCCCTTGGCCACATCCCTGCTCCACAGACACATTCTCACTACTTGCAAAATCTGTAAGAGAAAGGACAGGGGTGTCCAACTGATAATTAAAATCCTTCTCTTCTGAGGCTTTTCTTTCTTAAGTCTTTACAGGGTAAACAACTACCTTAATTCCTTAAACAATTTAACAAATAATAACTAAATTACTTCAGCAAATTAATTTTCAGAGGCCATTCAGAGATGTCAATCCACAGGCATCTTCTTCAGTCCTTTCTGTCCCTTTTCTAATTAAATTATTCTAAGGTCTGGACCATACAGCCAAACCATGAGCTTTCATCTATCAATAGTGTAGATACATATCACATGCCTACCTGTCTTCTCATCTTCCAGGTAAAATAAACAGCCAGATATTCAGCCCCGGAGAGAATTTCCCCTCTCCTGTTCTCAGGGCTACATGCATGTGAGCTTCCCACTGTATGGCACTCAAATACACAGAGCTCTACGTATATTTAAAACAATCCTGAACTACTTTAGCGCTCTGATCATAAGAATCCCTAGGGGGTACGGGTATGGAATGAGATAGAAATTAAGCAGGGAATATGTATTGTTAACCTCTTGTTCAAGCAAATTAATTGTTCCCTCAGGAGGCGCTTAAGGCTAATTTAACATGTACCAGCGCCCGTTGATAATGGACCACTGCTTTGTACATCCAGCCTTATGGTGCAGAGCAACAATTTTTCCACCTGTGTACTATAAGAATTTTTAGGAGACTGGGGTGGGGCAGGGGGGCATGAAAGCTGCACCTGGGGGCCCTGCAGGGCCCCCAGAGATGCTGGTGTTTGCAGCAAGGTGGAGGCTGGGAGAGGCATTGCACTGTCGGGGGTGGGGATGTAGTGGGGACCGTGGAGGGGCCGAGAGGCTGCTGCAAGGTCCTGGTCGGGGGGATGTACAGTGTGATGCCAAAGGTGTTTGCCAAGGCTGCCTACTCCCAGAGTTATGTCCCCACCATGTTTGAGAACTACACCCCAAGCTCTGAAATAGACAACCACTGAACTAAGAATATGGGACACTTCAGGTTCCTCTTACTATGGTAACCTGCAAAGCCTGGCCTATCCCCATTCAGACACTGTTCTCATCTTCTTGGACATTAGCCGACCAAAACACTGGCCAGTGTCTGCAAAAAGTGTCAAAGGGAGACTTGGGAGCCTAGCTCCAATGCCAAGGTTGTGCTGGCTGGCTGTGAGCTGGACGTGCTGACCAACCTGGACACACTGAGGCAGCTGTCCATGCAATGGCCCATCCCTGTTACACATGAGTGGGTCCCGTGCTGGCCAGGCAGCTGGGGGCCGAGTCCTATGCAGAATGCTACTCTCTGGGGCCTCTTGGTTCAGTGTCAGGGACGTCCTCCACGTGGCCCTTGTGGCCTCCCTTGGCCACAGCCACAGGCAGCTGCTCCACACTGACTCACACCAGGAACAGCCCAACTAGGGCAACCCAAAGGAAGGCAGGATACACAGGGACTGAGTCAAGAGCTGTGACCTCATGTGAGGAGCCAGGGAGGGGCAGGGTGTCAGGAGGGGTGATGAAGGGCACAAGGGTTCCTCTGCCTGCACCTTGGCTTGCTGACCTCCTGACTCTGGCTGGGACTTTGGTGCAGGCTGAGTGAAGAATTCTCCTAGACAAGGGGCCCAGAGGCAGAGGTGCCCCCTTTCCACAGGAATTTGGGAGAGCTAGCATGGCAGTCATGTGGGCCAGAAGACAAGATAGGGCAGGGGCTTTGGGAAAGCTGGCATGAACCAGAGACCAGGGTTGAGCCTCAGGGGTGTCATCCCTCCCCGCCCCCTGTCCCCATATCCTGGTCCTGGCTTCCTTCCCTAAGGAAAGTGTCCATTCTGCGACCTTCCCTTTTCCTCTCTCTCACTTCTACAGCTGTTCTTGCTCATCCTCACCTCCAGAGACGTGCCCTAAATCAGAAAGCAACCTGAGAAGACCCTCCCCCAATATATCCACCAGTCTTAGCTCTTCCCTCTCTTACCCCACCAGTTCCCAAGTAAAGGCCATGTCCATGGGGAAAAAAAGTAAGCATATAATACCTGACTATTTAGTCAGGGTCACTGACCTCTTTTCCCTTAGACTGTTAAATTAAAACATAGCAAGAGCCAACACAATAATAGCTGTTGGTATGAATGAATCAAAATTATATCCATTTTTTTCAGATCTGCAAAAATTATAACATAGTTTTTGGTGTACCACAGAGTTTTATTGGGTTATGGGTGCCATGCAGTGAAAACGTTTGAAAATTGCTGGTGTAGAAGATAAGAGAAGTTCAAGTTCACGATGTCGCCGTAGTTCCACATTGTGTTTCTATTATGGCTCAGTAGCAAGCCTGAAGGTGTTTCTCAGAGGGCAACATTTTTGCCGTGGAAGACATATATTCACTCCAAAACTCTGAAGTTCTACACTGGATTCACTCGTAGTGATCTGCTAAAGGCTCCATAGATCAACTTTATCTGCCTGATACATTCCCAGGATGAGTGTATCTCCTGTGTCATGTGATGCAAGTAGCAAAGTAGCTTGCATAGTATCACCAACCTGATTCAGCTCCTTCTCTTGCTCGGCACTCCGTTAGAAACTGGAACATTTTCAGGGAGGTAAGTGTGAACTCCACAAGCCAAACAAAGCCCACTAGGAGATTTGCCTCTTTATTAGAGGTAGGGAGTGCCAGAGGCAGCAGTGTGACCCCTTTCATACAACATTTCAACGTGTCCCTGGCCACTGCATACTCAGAAAGTTTATGAGACAGGGCTCCCGAATTGCTATGACACTTATTTGCCACCTTCCAGCCCATCTATGTCTCATGAATAAATAAAATAGCTTCTAATTCTTGCTCACCAGCTGCAGTTAATTGCATGGACTAGCATCAATCATGTCCTGTGAAACTGAGGGGACATCAGGTTCTGATACAGTATACCCTGAGTGAGGGCTAGCAAGGAAACACAGCCCCGAGGGAGAGGAAAGTGAGGTGAATACCTGGCCCTGCCAGTTAAATTTCAACTTCCTTTGCTGGTCATTGCTCACAGGTTTAGATCAGTAGCTGCCCATCAGGTGACATGTTATTTTAAAAATTATCTGTCCCAGAAAACACAGATTAAAAAGACATCATCTCCCTGCCTTATTAAATAAATGAAAATGCATTCTGGTCATCCACTTTCCATATGTTTTTTGGCTTTTTCTCACTGAAAGCGTGGGAGCAGACAAAGGTTTCGAAGAGTCAGGTGTATTCATTTATATTCTATTTTCTTCATTACACCAGCTGTGTGCAGACAAAGAACAGAGTTGGGGGGGTCAAAAATGAACCCCTTAATCATAAAGAGCTCTATATACTTTTGGTTTGTTTTTTGCATTAAGACTACCTAACATACCTAGGTATAGTCCACCTCTTCTTCTTCCTGCTCAGCATCCTCATGTACCATCAAATCATAGAAAATAAGAAAATATCACTGAAATAAAATAACACCATTGAGACATGTTTCCTTAACTTCAACAAGTTCTATTTGAAGTGCTACCACTATCATTGTGGTATGCGGCACATTAAAGTAGAACTTTTAAAAGAAAGAAAGAAAAAGAGGAAGAAAAGAAAGAAAAAAGAGGAAAGAAAGAAAATAAGACAAACTTAATGTGGATACTGTGTCTTTATGTAATCGTTTATTTCTTCAGGAAACACATATTGGCGAGTGAGTCCTATGTGTCAGGTCATATTCCAAAGTCAGAGGATACAGATGCTGTATACACGTTACATTATTCTACTATGGAGTGGAGAGAGCCCACATGCTTACCTACAGAGGTAATTTTATAAACAAGATACGTTCATGTTGTTTAGAGTGAAATGAAAAAAATATCAGACACAATAGTGTGACAGAAAATGGCTGGGACTGCATGAAGTTGGCATGCCAAAGAAGACTTCCGAGACGGTGATATTTCAGCTGAGAGCAAAGGGCCAGTCATAGTGGGGTGGCCTTAGAAGCAAGGATAAATAACAAGAGAAAATGAGCATGGGATGCTGGAAACACACACAGAAGACTGGTACGCCTCGCCGTTATCTGGCAGGATTGAGCCTGTATAAGATGAGCGATAGGCTTGAGTTCTAAACATAGCGCCTTAGGGGTCACTGAAGGGAGTTTGAATTTCATTTTGTCCGCAAAGGAAAGCGAGTGTAAGGCTTTAAACAGAAGGACAATGTGATCCCATATTTCATAGGAAATACTTTTTCTGATTTAAAGAAAATCAATTTGTATTAAATAAGCACTGAAATCCACTTTAAGAATTTCTTGTTATAACTTTCTACAGGTGAGGCCTGTCTCAGCAAGATCTGGCATTCACACATAAGATTGTATACCAATCAGAGAGGTGTGAAGATTCTCCTGTGAAATTTTTATTTTTTACCACAAGTTACTTAAGTTCATTTCTGTACCTTGTATCCAGTGTTTATCTTAGACAGGAAGTAATATAATTATACTACATCATCAACTATTATTTTTGATACTTATTTCTTAAGCTCGACAGCTAAGTATAATAATAAAGCTAAAACAATAGATTCTAATTTATACTATTCAATACATATATTTTTCATACAGAGTAAAACAGTTTACTAAGAGAAGGCATTTGTGTTTGGTTTTAAAGCTCACTCTGTTCACTCAGTCGTAACGACAATAAGCAGTGATACTGGTGAAACACACCTCTATTTCTATACAATGAATACAGCATGAAGTCACACAAAACGGAGATTTTCTTTCCAGGTAGAGGTTCTGAGATTTTCAACTGGAAATTTAACTCTGAAAGTTGAGCAGTTTCTTAGCATGAGATCATTTGATGTAATTACATCTGCTTATGCATACCTACCTATCCTTAATCTGATTCTATATTAATAAACTATACCCAGGATGCATTTTTATTTATCAATCATGTGGATGCCATGACAGCGTTCATATCTTAAATTAGGTACATATTTCCCCTTCAATTGAAAATTTGAATTTAGCACATATATTTGGTCTCATCTGAGTTTTAGTAAAGGAAGCAATTTTTCGTTTCAGCTCATTCAGGTGCAAACAGCTGGATAAGGTAAGCATCTGGATAATCAGTGACTCTAAATCAAGCCAACACTGACTGTTCAAAATATGTGTCTGGAGCTCTCCTCTAATAAAGTCTTCAAAATTGCCTTCTTATACTTTTAATTATCTTGTTACAGTAATTTTAGAAAGGTTGATTAAAATGGTGGCAAGTATACAACTAATACTAATAAACTGCAAATATTCGAAGAACTCGTAAAGCTTGATTTACTTAAGTTCTCGTTCTTTGGCATATATATTTGTGAATGATTAAGAAATGATGTAGCACACCTGAATGTTGCTTTTGGTTGCAAGAATTCTAATTTAAGAAAACTTTTAAAATTAGTGGCAATAATATCTGAGTAATTCACTGGATTTTAGATGATTTATATGGTTTTTAGAGACATACTTTTAACAAAGGAAAATGATAGAACAATATGTATGTTAGACCTGTCAAAATAGGGTTGAATGTTAGAGAAAACATCATTCTATAATATGTATGAATCTGATAGTAGCCTTTGTCGTTTTCGAGATAGTGTGTGTATGCTTTTCTTTAAAATGAGTACATACAACATGTTGCTCTTAGTTGATTAGATTAATTATTTGTTTAGGTTAACCCTCTGTAAACACTAGTAAATGCCATCATTCCCCTGTGCTACATTATTTATCTAAACATGGTTTTATATCCATGCAGAATAGTGACATTCTCTTTGCTCATTTCAAGCAGAATAATGTATCAGAGCTGTCACCTACTTATAATGCCTCCTACACATCCCTTACATATGTCTTCCCATTCCATATCGGCATGCTGTATATTACCTCTACCATTGGTGATACATCAGTGAACACACCAGGTAATTTATTTGTTTCTACAGTATAAAAGCTGAGATGTGTGTTTCACTCTTAGAGGTGGGCATTGCAAGATGAAATAACAAAGGGAGGATCTTAACATGCTTCAGAACCGGGAGCCCTAAGATTGTACTGATGTGGGGGTGTGTCATTCTCCTCTGGAGACAGAAGGTACGCCCACATAGAATTGACTTCAGATGTCTAAACTGCACACCCCCGCCCCCCCAGGAGGATATGAAAAACAGATCCTATCATCATGTTTACATAATGACACTTCATGAAGAAAGCAGGAAGGTTCCAAAGCAGGGTTGGAAATGGTTGAGAGGCCAAGGAGGGGAGATTTGCTTAGGGACATAAGTGTGGTGGTTAGAGAGTGTCGATCCAGTGAAAACCCTTAATGTGATTTGAAATTCTCCCTGGCACCAAAGGAGAAAGAAAATGGATTTTCTTAACAGCTTGTCCACATATACTCAGCAAAAGGGGAAGAGGAATGAATGAGGCTTAAAAGCTATCAGCAGTCAAACATCAGAAAATGGAGATAAACTCTTTGTGTGGGTGGTAAGTCGGTGAATCTTCATTGATTTGCTTTTATCGCCCACGTTCTGAAATACACATATCTTTACTAACTCCCCAATGCATTTGCCACTTCTTGTTCATCTAATGCAGTTAACAATATGTCATCCAGAACAAGGCGATGTCTGTAGAATGTGCATAGGATTATCTATATCCCTGCCAACTATAACTAGGATAGAGTAGGAGATTCAACATAGCCCCAAGGTAGAACTGCAAAGGTAGACTCTTATCTCTCTCACTTAAATGTTAAATTCTCTGATCCTCACCTCTGATGTGAATAGAAAATAAACGAGTTGACAGATCCGGGCTGCCTATGTGGCCCCAGAGGCCCTGGTAATCTGCTTTACCAAGTGTACCCAGCTGTGCAACATTTGCACTTGCGGATTCTACTTGGTTAAATTTGTGGTAGTCTACTGTCATCGTCTAGTATACATATACATTTCATAGGGGCTAGAGTGGTGAATTACATAAAGAAATAAAGAGACCACTAACCCTTCATATTTTAAGTTATTGTCATAGGTGCTAAAATTTGATTTTCCTTGTTCTTTCTTCCTGTAATGGTAATGAAGTGGACAAATTCAGAGTTTTTTTTTTACTCAGTTGTTCCCACTATTAACCCATTATCTATAGAAATTATGTGTGTTGTGCAGGGTGGCAGTGGTACAGAATTTTCTCAACTAACAAGAATACTTATTCTAACTATATATTCAGAAATTGGCAAATGAAACTTATTTATTACTCAATCCCATTGTGTTCCTCCTACTCCTGCAGTGGTGATGATTATATTTTGAGTCTAAGGATCCTTAAAACATCAGGATATTCATCCTTGCCCAGGAGGTGGTTACCCAAGTAAATAACTAGGTCTTTTTGAGATTGTGGTGTTTCAGGGTTGTTCTTTCTGAAGTCTTGATTTTTCCTATTATCAATAGGTTCCCAGTGAGAATATGGACGCAAGTCCAGAAATTGGTAAGGGAACATTGTACTCAGCCTTGATGGCTTTTGATTCTATAGGGTAGAACATCCTTGATAGTTGCCAATCTACCTTGACCCCAGGGAGGTCATGTTCAATGACCTATTTCCATAACTTTCTGGTGTCTAAGTCAAGTTGGCTGCTGCTCTGACTTTTGGTACTTATTTTGTAATTGTATTTGCCTTAAACCTGGCAGGTAAGCACTGCTTCCTGTCCTCCATTATTTCAAAATCCCATTATCCCCTTTGATGTAAAGGCCCTTACATTTATAAAAACACCTCCTACCATCGGTTCTGTTCTACAAAATAGGTGCCATCAAGTGCCACTCTCAATAGCATTAGTGTCACCCTCATCACATTATTTATGGCTTTGATAAACAGTATCACTCAAGTCCTCCCAAAAAACACAATAGATGACTATTCTCTCCACAATCCAGCATGTTTAATTTCTAGAGCTTTTTGGTTCCTCTTTTTACAACTTTCTATAGTTATCCTGAAATTTATACTTCCTTAGTATAGCCCATCACACTATCCAATGTTCCAAGAGGCATCCTGGCAACAATTAACACCATCTCCTCAGTTTCTTGCATTCTGGAAATATGCTCATGTATAGATAAGTCTGTCATAAAACTTTATGCTGTACCTCTCTTGATACAGTAACTCAAGACCAAGTCCCAGAATTCCCTCCTGGCATATGCTGGGTATAGTTATCTGTGTTTCTTAGGAAGCATAGCACTTTTTCTGCAAAGACATTTTGTGACTAATCCTAGTTTTGGGTCTGGTGAGACAAAGAGAAGGTGAATGCAGGCATTGAGCAATATCTAAGTAGCCCTGTTACTTTTATAATTAAATCCTGACCCTATTCTTTATCTTTTACTATCCTCCAGCAGAGAGGGCTTAGAAACTCTCTCTATGCTCACAAAAATAATATTTTTTCTTCCTTTTTTACTTTGGAGAGAGACGAAGGGGTAGAGAGAGACATCGATGTGAGAGAAACATCAATGTTGCCTTCTGCGTGTGCCACACCTAGCTAGGGACAGAACCCACAATGTAGGCATGTGCCCTGACCAAGAATTGAACCTGTGGCCTTAGGGTTTAAGAGGTGATGCTTCAACCAATTGAGCCACACAGGACAGGGCTGAAAAGAATATCTTTACTTTGTGCTTAGCCTTAAATTTTAGATAATCTCTTTACAGAATCTCCATAAAAGAAATAATAAACATTTTTTTAAAAGTGAGATGTAGGTAATCATTAGATAGAAAAAATAAAAGTGGGTCTGGCTGGTGTGCTTCAGTGGATTCAGTACCAGCCTGAAAACCAAAGGGTCGGCAGTTGATTCCCAGTCAGAGCACCTGCCTGTGTTACTTGGCCAGGGCCCCAATAGCAGGTGAGTGAGCCACAACCACACATTGATGTTTCTCTCCTTTTTTTTTCTCTCCCTCCCTTTTTCTCTCTCTAAAAATAAGTAAATAAAATCTTCAAAAACATAAAATAAAATAAAAGTGGAAGTGTTTGGGGCAAGAGAAATGTGATTTTTCTCAACAACAACAAAAATGTATGCAAAGATAAACTTCAGAACACAATAAAGTAATCAGACAACCTACAAAGATTAATACCTATATTTTTATATAAATGTATTATATTTATATACAAATATATGCATATGTCATATATAAATATATCATGCTTTTCAATAAGAGATTGCAGGTAAAAAAGTAAAACCAATCTTTTTTAAAGTAGCAAAGGGATCAGGCCACATTGACCCACAGAAAAAACACTAGCATGTTTTATAATTTACAGTGTCAATACACACATATGCACTTTAGTAAATATTTGCTAAGTATGTTTTAGTGACTGGAATAATGTTATGG
This sequence comes from Carollia perspicillata, assembly GCA_004027735.1. NCBI lineage: Eukaryota > Metazoa > Chordata > Mammalia > Chiroptera > Phyllostomidae > Carollia > Carollia perspicillata. The sequence goes on from PVKM010030582.1 coordinate 11,431, forward strand.
ACAAAGCTTGAAAGTAGTTAATATTATAATTAATATTACTAATCTAAACTTAAAAGGTTAGCAGCTTGGTAATGTAAAATTATAGTTAAATTTGACAGAAATTGAGAGACAAAACATAGTAATAAAAAAAGATGGAAAAGGGATAGGGTGATTAAAAATTTGTTCTAATTAGACCTGGCTGGTGTGACTCAGTGATTGAGCACTGGCCTGAAAGTCAAGGACCTGCCGGTTCAATGTCCAGTCTAGGGCACATGCCTAGGTTGCAGGCCAGGTCTCTGGTAGGGGGCATGTGGGTAGCAAGAGCACATGGATGTTCCTCTCCCTCCCTTTCTCTCTCCTTCCCCCTCTCTAAAAAATAAATAAATAAAATCTTTAAAGAAACATTTACTCTGTTTAGTGGGAAGCCCATGAAACATAGTTTAAAGTAGATGAAATAAGAAATAGATATTCATGGAATTATTATTTAAAATTTAACCTAAGAAAATCAGAAGAATTATAATATTAGGTGGATAGGTGAGAATTATATCAGTAAAATGTCTTCATTGATAGCAAGCAATTCATGAAGTATATAAAATAGTAAATAGCAATTTAGAAATTAACAATACAAACACATTATTTAGTTTACTAGAAGAAGCAATCATATCTTAAAATACAATGTATAATAAATATTACTTTTTGGAAATGACATTGGAGACAGAAATGCTGTTTTTTTTTGGTAATAAACTGTGTGTTATATTATTTTTACAGTGTTTATACATTACTATATATGAAGAAAGTATTGTAATGCTTATCAAAATTATTTAAAAATTCCACAAACTTTGATACAGAAATGAGAATTTGTCTGAAGGAAATTATTCAGGATAATAAAAAAAAGCTATATGCATGAAAATTTGTATTGCAGGGTATGGACGATATTGAAGTGTGGAAACAGACAACAATGAAGGGATAATATATGCAAATATTAAAATAAAGTACTATGAAGACTGAAAAATTTTGAATTTATGACTATATAGTATTTTGAAGAAAAATATAATCACATGGATTTGCTTATAATTATGAATTTAGAAATAATTAGCTTAAAAGGAGAAACAGCTGTTATGATGAGAGAATGGTTGATGTGTATTGTTATTTATCTGTTTTTTATTGTTTTTTGCTTTTGTTTTTGTTTTTGCTTTCTAAAACTTTCAAGGAGTAAGGACCCTGAAGGGAAGACTCTAGTGACGGAATCAGGTAGGAAAACATAGACGAGAAACTGAACATCAAGGGGAGCGACCATGCTCCGGGCAGAGAATTGGAACTATTCAGAGCGAAAAGGGTGAAAGACCTGAACAGCCGAACAGGCAAAGAACTGCGGAATTTTATCATAATAAAGGACACAACAGCCATTATGCTTCCTCCAGATTGTGTCAGTCATCAAGATAAGAAACAAAGGGAACTTTCTCAGCTTTCAGATAAGAAATAATCCAATGCAAAAGCAGTGGCTCCACTAAGAAGCTTTCCATGCTAGGCAGGACCACAGAATCCTGAAAGTCACAGTAACGTCCATGTCTGAAAATTAGGCAGCATTTTCTCAGGGTCATTTTCAGCCAGGTGAAGTGCAAGTTCAGTTAACCTGCATCAATTATCCGAGGAGGCTCACCAGTCAATTTTAATCCTACCCTTACTTGCTGTTGACGATGACTTGTGATATACACATATTTTTACCTACTTTTTCAATCGAATATGTAGCAAATTAACAATAAACTGTGCAATAAATCTATAAAAACAAAACCCATAGTTGCACACACAACCCTACAGAGATGGAGAGAGAGGAAATCATCAAAGAAGAGGGAAATGGCTGGTGGTAGAATATAGTGAATCAAATTACACACTTCCTTTCTCAAAATCTGAAATAAGAGCAGGGACCTGATCTCTTTTTCACACAGGCCAGTTGCCTGCATATTCCCTGGTGAAGTCAGCCATTACTGCCATATTGCTACTTTACAGAAATCAATAAACCTCCTCCAACCAAAACAATAAAATAAAAACGTTAAAATTTTCTGTTACTCTTCTCATAATATTGAATGTCTGAGATGAATTAAGGATTAATTCAGAATGCTTAGTTTTAGAAGTATTTCTGAGATTTTGTTAAACGTAACTCTTCTTTTTAAAAATAATGTTATTGATTATGCAATTACAGTTGTCCCAGTTTTTCCCCTTTGCTACCCTCCACCCAGCAACACCCCCCCCCACACACACTCCCTCAAGCAATCCTCATGCCTTTGTTCATGCTCATAGGTCATTCATTTAAGTTCTTTGGCTACTCCATTTCCTATACTGTCTTTTACATCCCCATGGCTATTCTGTACCTAACAATTTGTACTACATAATCCCCTCACATTTTCACCACCCATCCCATCTGGCAAACATTAAAACATTCTCCATATCTATGATTCTGTCTTTGTTCTTGTTTGCTCAGTTTATTTTTTAGATTCAATTGTTGATAGATATGTATTTATTGCCATTTTATTGTTCATGGTTTTGATCTTCTTTTCCTTAAATAAATTCCTTTAACATTTCATGTAATAATGGCTTGGTGATGACCATCTCCTTTAGCTTTACCTTGTCTTGTAAGCACTTTATCTTCCCTTTGATTCTAAATGCCAGCTTTGCTGGATAGAGTAATCTTGGCTGTATGTCTCTGCTTTTCATGACTTAAAATATTTCTTGCCAATCCCTTCTAGCCTGCAGTTTCTTTTGAGAAATCAGCTGACAGTCTTATGGGAACTCCCCTACAGATAACTACCTGCTTTTCTCTTGCTGCTTTTAAGATTCTCTCTTTATCTTTAATCTTTGGCATTTTAATTACAGTGTATTTTGGAGTGGGCCTCTTTGCATCCATCTTGTTTGGAACTTTTTGTGCTTCCTGGACTTGCATGTCTATTTCCTTTGACAAATTAGGGAAGTTTTCTTTCACTATTTTTTCAATAGACTTCCAATTTCTTGCCTTTTCTCTTTTCCTTCTGGCAACCCTATGATGTGAATATTGGTAGACTTGAAGTTGTCCCAGAAGCTCCTGGACCTCTGGTCAAAATGAAGATAAAGATAAACATGGTTTGCCTCTTCATACAACCACATCAGAATTACAACTAAACCATAGAACAACCATCTATCAGAACTGTCAGAAATCCAGTTGAATGAAAAGCTGATAACTACAGAATTAAAGAGACATCTATCCAGACTGGTTGGGGGTGGGGGGCATGGAGACAAGGGATGGCTGGTCTCACAGCCACATGTCCAGGTAAAAAATCAGGATAGATATTCCAGGAGCAAGGGGTCCCTGCCCCACACCAGGGCTCCCAGAATATGTATGGTTCCAGTGCCAGGAAGATAAGTGCCCATAACTTCTGGCTGTCAGCATCAGCAGTGATTGAGTTGGTAGAAGAAACTGCTGGGTTCCCAAGCAGTTCTTCTTAAAGGGCCTGTACAAGGACTTACTCAGACTCACTCTCTCTGACCTCTAGCTCCAGTGGGGAGTGAGTGGGTAGCAACTTGAAAGGCACCAGTGGCATATAGGGAGGAACTGAAGTGTATGGCATCAGGGCGAGAGCTTGGGGATGGTTTTCTCCCAGATAGAATGGCACACTGAGGCCTTGTTCTTTTTCTGAGCTCTCCCAGCACAGAACCACAGAGCTGGCAGCCAGGTGCCACATTTGAGACTCCGTCAACCTGGCTCACACTGTTTGCCCTGCCCTGGTTATTCCCTGAGGCTCCACCCCACCCATTTTACAGGCTCACCCAAGCTGTTAACAGTAGCTTTTCTATATGAATGGCTTGTCCTTCAGATCTACCTAAATTCTCTCAAACAAACAGCAGCTAGCCTCAATTGAGCTCCCCCCATATCTTTTGCTTAGTGGCCCCAGGACCAGCACTGGCAGCAGCCAGCTTTGGCTCACAGCTTAGCTTCACCTGGGAATATCAAACCCCAGCACAACTAACAGCCATATGCAGATAGCCTTGTAGCTCATTTTGGGTGGCACTGGGCAGAACATATATGGTGGTTGACCTTAGTCTGCATTACCCAGGGAACCCCAGAGCCTGCATACCTGGTGAACAGCTACAGACCATGTCAGAGCACCACCACCTTGCCCCTGCACAAGGGATCCTCCATGAATGATAGAGGTCACAGTCAGTTCTTATAGCTGACTAGCCTGGGTAAATATATCCCACTGTCCTGTCAACAGCAATCAAGGCTCAACTACAAGAGGAGGGTGTGCTCGGCCTACACAGAGAGTGTACTTCTAATACCCAGCTTGGGTGATAGGGGAGGTTGTGCCACTGGGCTCTACAGGAAACCTACTACATTAGTCCACACTACCTAAGACAAGGAGTTGTAGCAGCTCTACCCAATACATAGAAACAAACACAGGGAGTCTGCACAAATTAAGAGATGAGAAAACATGGCCCAAATAAAAGGACAGAACAAAACTCCAAAAAAAGAATCAAACAAAATGGAGATAAGCAACCTATCAGATGTAGCATTCAAAACACTTAAGAGGAAGCTCAAGGGACTTAGTAAGTGACTCAACAGCATAAAAACGATCCAATCAGAAATGAAGGATACACTTATTGAAATAAAGAATAATGTACAAGGAATCAACAATAATAGAGTGGATAAAATTGAGAATCAAATTAATGACTTGGAACATAAGTAAGCAAAAAACAACCAATCAGAGCAACAAGAAGAAAAAGAAAATGAATCTAAACTTGATTCTTCTTAACGGCCAGGGACCTGATCAAACTGAACATCTTCCCTGATTTTGGAGAAAAGAAGGGGAAATTATAGAATTTAGCTGAAAACAAAGTAGCATTTTTATTAAGCCAAAAGATAATTATAACATCAATGGACAACACATTGACTCAGAAATACGAATAACCTTGAGGACAAGAAGAAAGGCATAATGTTTCCATCTCTTGTAATGCCTGCATTTCAGAGATAGCTCTAGGAAGGCTTTAAAACTCTCAGAGGCTTTGTTCAACCACTGGGGGCTGCCTCTGGGTTGGTGATGAAGGCGATTCTATAACATGAATTAACTTTAAATTAAAACATGAAAGAGTAATTTTACTAGAAATTATTAGAAACTGACATAACCTATAAAAATTTTCAAAGAAAATTTATAGCTTATAATGAATATTACTATCAATTTAAAGTTGTGACTTCTTTTCTCTAAATATTACTTTTATTAATTATCACCTACAAACTCCTCCGGGCAGTTTTCACAGATCCTGGCTCTCCATCTGTTTGGGTTTATCATCTATCTGCTGGAGAGATAATAGAAGCAAAACACCCTACTACCACACTTCTATCAATGATTAAATAATTAAAAAATTCCAATTCTCTCAAAAAATGAAGAATCTTTTCCTCTTGAAAGCTGTTACTATGTCATTCTCTCCCACATGCAAGTCCTGTTCTTCTTTTCCCTTTCTCATAACAAAATGCAATTTGAATGAGATATATCTCATTAATTTGTGTTTTTATAGTGTTTGCCATGACAATGCTTAAACAACCTTAAACCAAACAAAATAAAAACCTCTTCTCTATATCCAGTCTGTTTCTGCATTGTTTGTTTGTACATATTGTTCTTTGGATTCCACATATAAGTGATACCACATAATATTTGTCTTTCTCTGAATAACATTTCACTGAGCATAATAACCTTTAGGGCCATCCATGCTATCTCCAATGGCAAGATTTCATTCTCTTTTTTTAAATAGTTGAGTAATAGTTCATT